>JBAJNP010005678.1:0-28105 GCA_036877545.1 Yasuhikotakia modesta
GTTTGTTGATAATATGTATATCAACAAACAACAAACAGTAGATGAGGCAGTTGGCATTTTTGTTTATAGCCCACTAAATGTGTGATATAAAATACAAGTTAAAACTTAATTTTCTTGGAGGCCTTTCTGAACACGTTCCAGTATAATAAAAGTGCAAAAACAGGAGAAGAACAAAGACACAAATTTTGAATGCCTGAGGACGATAGATGAAACACAGACAACATCCTGTTCGTTCTTTGATAGCATTAAACTTTAAAGGTGTTATTACATTCTCTTACATGAAACAGATATTGCCCGTGTTATTATTGATGTGATGAGGTGACCTCTTCTGAAGCTGAGTTCAGTTTCGTTTGTGTCCATATTTGTAGCAGGTAGTTTTATCAGAGGCTGGGTTATGTGCTGTATGCCTGAAATAAGTTGCAAAAAACCAATGAGCAACAGCCAATTTCTGAAAACTCACAGTTATAGTCATTTGTTATCAGTGGATTGCAATTGATTAGAGACAAGGTGAGCCAGCTGTGTGGTCTCATGGCCTAGTGGTGAAAGAGTCAGACTTGGAGCCAGAAGGGCGTGGGTTTGAGTCTCAGGTCTGGCAGTGAATGACAGTGCTCTCTTCCACCTTAAAACTATGACTGAGGTGAGACCCTTGAGCAAGGCATCAAACCCCCAACCCCAAACATGTTGCCCTGCTCCTGGTGTGTTCAATACTGTATGTCTCCACTTGCATGGGTTTAATGCAGAGCACAAATTCACGTCAATTCATGTGTAATTTGGCATGTTGGCATCTGTCATTTAAGGTAGTTTTCCCCACATAACTACTTAAAATGTAACTACATTTAAAAACAAATGCAAGAAGAAGGTTATATAAACATGCTTTAAAATTACTGAGAGGTTTGATACGCAGTTGATGAAAGTAGATGAACATGTTTTCCTCTGTGGTGTGTCTCTTAAACAGTGATGCTAGAATAATCGATACATGCTAGTCAATGATGTGCCCCATGTATCTGATAAGCTATGATTAGAGGCACAATGCTGCTTATCTACCCCAGATGGTGTTTCTGTTGTGTTTAAATTGGGTCTCATTAACTTCATAGGTCAGTTTCAATTGATCATCTGTCTGTCTATTAAACCCATGTAGGGTCACCACACTGCCACAAGTGCAAATTATTCAAGTTATTCATTGTCATTATTCAAACTAAGCCTGTTTTTGACAACCTGTTTCTATTCTTCATAAAACTGTATAGTCCTGTATATTCATACCCCTGAACCCCTTTTAATATTATTCAGCATGTTTTTTATTCTTATTTACTGGTTAAACATTTCCAGTTAACCTAGCAACCTATGCCCTGTTACATTTTTAAAGGTGATGTTAGGTTTCAAGTCCTATTACTAAGGATAGTATTATTGTTATAATTTGTTAATTATATCAAGACACTTATTTTATATTGTCTACATTTATGAGGAAGAATATATAAATGCACAAGCTTTCATTTGATTACTTTCTATTTCGATAATACTTTTTAATATCCCGTTTTATATCTATACGGATAATATGTTCTTTAAGTCATTTTCTTTTTTTAGCATTTTTTAGGTATCACAACCTTTCCACCTTCTCGTGTCTTGCGTCTTTTATTTTGTAAAAAAATATAAGGCGACTTCCTGCATTGACTCCCCGCTGTTGCTGGCTTCACATAGCGAGTGAATAGGGATCCAGAGCGGCAGCTGCTGCTGCGCATCTTTAATCTAACAGGTGGTCACGTGTATGAATTTAAGTGAAAACCAAAGATGTAGACACTCGATCTCAGTCGCCAGTCTCTTTCTTAAGACGTTTATTATCACTGTTATGCCTACATCTTCATACAGTAGTGAAAGTGCTTTTGGTATATAACCTGAAACAGCAGCATCATCATCATCATCACATGCAGTCGGTCACTGAATAGGTCCAGTCTTCGTTTAAGGGTCATGCCACCTTTCAACCACTACTGTTAAGATCCACATACATTTTGTATGCCTGCTGTGTTTAAAGCCAGGTTTGGTGCAGTAATGTCTATTGTGTTAAAGGTGTATGTGATTTTTGACCATTATAAAGTAACATTTGTTTATGGGATGATGATGCATTATGATAAGATGGGTTTACACGATTTACACATTATGTCACAGGTGCATGTTGATTTGAAGGCAACATCCAGTTTCTTAGTTTCAGAGGTGTTTTATTGATCATCTTTATGTATGTATTTTTCTTTTACATAGCAGTTCATGTTCACTGCTTCCAAACAGTTCACCTGTTTCTTCCTTCATCCACCAGATGGCACTGTTTTTTTAAAGCATGACATAAAGCTCACCAAGCTGTATTTTAATCCTTTCACAAGAGAACTCATCAAAAATGAATTCTGTCCAGAGGCTACAAAGATGGAAGAGGATGTAAAGAAGTATCCCAACTATCCCTGAGGTCGAGACATCTACACGACAGAGGGTGAGAGGAAACAGGGTCCCTCAAGACGGGCTCCATGTGCCCCTCACTTCCTCTGAAACACAGCCACAGCTGTATGTGTGTGTGGAAGGGATTAATTCACATATACATTCCCACTTCCTGGCCATATTTTATTCATATAAAAAATGCAAGCCGTTTAGACTTCTAAATGTCTTTTTGTATTTACAGTGTATTTACAGTGGCTCTAGGTTGAATTGTCTTGAAGTGATGCTGTTTATCTTTTCTCACATAGAAAAGATAATACTCCATGAAAAGATAATACTCCGCATACTCCATGATCACAGATTTTCCATGGTTTTATTCTTTATGCACAGAAGAACCTAATAGTTACTCTCGATACGACTTTGAGGATGACCAAAGCAGTAAGTAAACACATTGTGATGAAATAAAAACACAATCATTCAAATAACCTAATTAATATCAGTGAAGGATTAAGGGAAGGCCTTTATGTAAATATAAATTTATGTACACTGTTCCTCTGTTTGTCAGCTATGATTTACACGCCACGGCGTAAGGGACAGCTCTCGGCCCACATCTGCATGGAGACTGTCGGTGAGGTGATCTCAGAGTAATGACAATCACACAGGGCTGTTTCCAGGGCGTGGTGGTTGTTTTCATCCTCTACTGCAACGTTCGTGTAGAACCGGTAGATGATGACTACATTAGGAACTGTCAGTGTTCAGCAAAAGAGCCTTAAAATGTGGAGAGCACCACACTCACCACAGCCCTGCATGTTCTGCCCACCTTGCTGTCTTCTGTTCAAGAACAGAGAGGCATCTTAGACACAACCTCAGTGTGGAACACCAAGATAATTCCTGTTGTCTTCACCTCAGAGTTAATACAGCTGAAATTGTTTAGAGTTTGGTTGAGACATAGAAAGCCAATAGTAAATAGTATTTTGCTAGTCTAAATTTGCAGGCAATATTTTGTTAGTCTGATTGTTTGTTTACCCAACAGGGTGTTTAAACAGTTTCTTGGGATCTGTGCCTTTACTGGGAGTATAATTTTTCTAGAGTTCTGTTTCAGAGCAACATTGTATTTTAGCACCTCAAACCTCCCCAGAGGTTGACTAATTGGCTTTGGATATTCATCTGACTGTGTGTCTCACTATGAACAATGCCGTGAGTCAGTTAAACCCAGAACCTGGTGAAGAGATCAAATGTTTTTGGCCTATGAGGAGAACATGGTAGAATTGGTGAATAAATATACCTTACTTTTCCCCCTGTGGTCCTCATAGAACTGAAAAAATATTGTGGAACAAAGAAAAATATATGAGAAAAATAACCTGTACTTGACAGTATTTCATGCACATGTGATTTTTTTTATTTTGTCTTTTTCCCTTAGTTGAACCCATATTTTTATGGATTTACAGCAGAATAGTAAATCAAAAGCACAGTGGATAAAGTTGCCAGGCACATCCTTTATTTGTCTTAAGACTTAAATCACATTCTTCTCACACTCTCAGCATGGTGAATCTTAATACAGTTGCTTTAAACCTGAATTAAAACTTAAAGCATTTCATTGTTTATGGATCAATTGCTCCTTTCCTTTGTTTTTTTGCTTAGTTTATCACAGTTACCTATATTGTGTGCCCAAATAGAGATATAGTTTTAACTGCCTGCTCGCTGCAGAATAAAAATATAAACCTTACGTGAAAACTACAGATATTTACAACATGGTTTATATTTTTATTATAAAATAAATATAAGCTCTGCATGATATATAAATAAATATATATCATGCAGAGCTGTCTGTTTTACAAAACCAAAAAATGCAGCCAGCTTTTTACTTAGTTTTCTAAGTGAAAATGTGTTCATGTAAAATCCTGTTATATACTCAGAACCAGGGCTGCGTTCAATAACCCACAAGACAAGAGGGTAGTTGGTCCGCATGCCTGGCTGTTGTACTTGACCTGTTCTGGATTTAGTCTTGTCATATTGTTTACACTATGTCACTAATGCTAAGATGATGTTTAATGTTTCAGGTCATTTACTTAACACTGTATAAGCAGGAAGAGAGGAGATTTGTGGCTGGATAAGATGCCCCTCCTGTATTTAATTCCTGTCTGAGGGGGCCGGACAAACCTGCAACATTTCCAGCTGATCTCCTGGAATTCTGGAAATCCTTCCATTTCCTGGAAATCTATCCAGTTCCAAACGTACTCGGAGACCCTAAGGAAACCAGTCACGGCAATCAATGGGTAAAACATTTTTTTTCCATGTAGGACACAACACACTAATCTGTTTCAGCTGCCCTGAGCCCAACACGCACGAAAAAAAACACAAGCGTGTGGTTTGTGTTGATGCTTCTCTCAGGCAGCTGAAGTGTTCTCTCGTCTAGGTAATGATACAGTCATAAGTTCCTGGTTTCAATAAAACACTACAGTTGGTTCTGGAAGCAACCACACTGGTTAATTTTCTTCATGAAAGAATTGATTTTAAATGCAAAAATCTAACATAAATTCTGTCAAAGTCACAAGTCTGTATCTTTAATTTCATTTCTAATTGCGGAATTGAAAATACCCATTTAATGAAATAAATAAGAAATGGGCAAAATTTTAAGGCCACAGTCAATGTATTGCATAATATTAAACTCTTGACTTCTGCACAGTGGAGTATGGTTCATACTGTAGTACTGTACATCATACTGTACTGACTGAGATCTGGACATCTGTCATCTTTGCATGAATGAACAGTGGAGGTACAAATCGATACAATTACTTGCAGTTAGTCTTGTTTAGTCCAATTTCCAGATGCTGTTTTTCCTACTAAATCCCATTCCGGCTAATTAAACTCCAAGGAGATGTTTTTTATCATTATTTGTTTTCCAAGCGCACGCATTCCTTCTCCTTTCTCGTTTAAGGGCAAAAGATGCAAGCAGTTGGTGATGTAATGCATTGTCAACAGGAGGACAAACATCTTTGGAGTTAATGCACCATATTGAAAAGAGTCAGAGCCTTATAAAGACCTTAAAAAGGACTCTAAGCTGAAATCTTTATCATCTTCAGTGTCTGGCATGATAGCTGCAGTAGCTGCTGTGATGGGGAAAAAATGAAGCTAGACTTTCTGTGCATTCAGCTCTAAACAGTTTGATGGTATTATGGATACCACCTATATTTACCACCTATATTTATATATAGATGGTATAAAACAAAGTTGTGATGGAAAAGAAAGATGAAATACATTTATAGCTCACTAGTATCAAAAGCAAACAATTTATGACACTGACCATGTAAAATCCTTTACACGGATGGTTTAATTTCCTTGCTTCCATTGAAGCACACAAGATGCTTTTTGGAATGTTCTCGGATCATGTCAGGATAACATGGATCATCAGGGTTTTGCACAAACTGTGTGAGAGCACTCGACTGGTCTCCATCACACACACAGCAGCTGTCAGACACTTAGAATCTATTGTTCTCCTTTTGCTGATACATCCTGCCATGTGAGAGCACATGGCTTTTGTCATTTACCTTGTTGGCTACGTGCTAAAGGATGTGCCGAACCTGTTCTGGTGGAAGTAAGTACAAGCAGATGTGACAGGCCAGTTAAATTAAACACCTTGGCTGGTTCTTTAGGGCATGTGAAGGTAAAACAAATGAATCTTGAGTGTGTAAAGATAATAATGTCTGTCTGCTGAGTATGGCCAAAGATCTGTTATTTACTGCTAGATATTCCTGGAGTATGGAGAGGTTATTCAGAGGACAAAATGTGAACTATCTAGCTGACTGATAGACATTTATGGATGTGAACTATCTATCTGACTGATGGACATTTATACTGTTTAGTTTGATTTAAGCAAGCTGTAAGCTATGCTAAAGTGCGACATTGTGCGTTGTGTTGCCCATGCAAGCTACAGCAAAGGCTGTAAGGCATGGGATATTAGCTATATTGGCTCCTATGTTACCATACTAACATTAGAGAATACAAAAATAAATAGACATATCATGATAATAAGAGTTGTACTCATCTATTTAGAGTCAATGGTCTGCTGTATCCTCTACAGAGTGGTTCATCTGTCTAGGTTTGTGTGTTTATCTGTGTTTGGAGTGGCTGCTAGGCTCATCTCCTGTCAAACAGGCCTTGCTTTTTGGGAACTAGGAGATTGTGTTGTCAGGACCACCGACAAAAGCCTTTATCAGTGAAGCAGCCGAGACGCTGCCTCTACATCAACTATTTCCTTACCAAAATGACTCTGTTAACACAAGACTTACCTTATATTGACAGCCATGATGCCAGTGTGCTGTTGGGTGGCTGCAAGATGGGCAGAAAACATGGTGCAGTTTATTTAGGTGTTTATGGATTTAGTATAAGCCCATACCTCCAGTTTGAGCAATAACAATGGTGATATTTGCCCTGCACTACTAATTGAAAACACCCATAAATATTAATCTTAGAAATTGACTGTGAAATTGGTCACAATTTCCAGTGTTTGCAATGGCTTCAAGATGTTACCTGTTTTGTGGAAAGTGCTTCTTTGAATTATTATATAAGACATTCCGAATGAGTCTCTTGCAAAGGGCCCCCCAAAAATACACATTACCATAAACAGTCGTGCAGATTGTATTTATCTTTGTATATTTGAGCTGTGCACCAGTCTGATTATTCATTTATCACTGAAACTAAACATTTTTTTACTGTTTGGGGTCGTAGTCTGTGGCAAAAAACAGATTACAGCTTCAAAACAGAGTACTGACACACACAGAGTGCCACAGACATGTATCGCAATATTACAGCACATACAGAACAACATAAAACATGTACTGAACAAACCATAATTAAATTCATACGGTACACATTTGTCACTATGGGAAATTGCACAGCTACACTCCACACGTACAATGTCTAACATTGGGAGACAAAGAACTTATCAGCTGGGTTCATAGTGCTCAAAGCTGCCAAGCCACAAGGTACAAGCAGGCTGCTGTTTTTAATGGCCCCTGTTTCTCCAGATGTAAACAGAGAGTCTTTTCCAAACATTGCCTTTTTAAGACTTCTCAGTGAGAGATAGGGGGCGACCTCTCTGTTGCTCGCTAAAGCTAATGAAGAGCTCACTTAACAACGGCCTGCACAGACACACTGTCGTCATTCCCCTGTTATTGTCTAAATGTAGTCTGTCTACAGCGTCTGGATGAAAGCACCTCTAAACATTAGTGTTACAGGCTTTCGGGGGTTCTCTTATAGAAGAGAGATGGAAGGGGCTCTTACCCTTCTGGACATTTTGCAGACAAAGCTAATCACCCCCTCGCACACACCCCCTTTACCCACCTCCAGTCTGCCTCTTTGACCTTTGTGGCCCAACGTCCAGGAGGAAAATTCATCTGGCGGGGAGCAAGGCACAAGGTCAAGGCTTGTCTCACTTGCCTTTATAATCACTCATCCCTCCTCTCAGCAGATGTCGTGGTCTATTGATGCTGAGGCTGTGAGTGTGACTCTGTCTGCTGTTTATATGTATATTCTCACAGTAAGAATGGGTTCAACAATCTAATGACATGGAAAAACATTTAATTTAAGAAACATATCAAGCTGTGTGGTAGCACACATGCTAGATTTTATCCAGTCTCTAAGTTTAGTTTAACCACATTCTAAATGTGTTCAAAAAAGCTTATAAATTCATTCTTACTGCACCCCACCCTCAGTATTACGTTACACTTAAATTAATATGAAAGAACACTTTATCCAAAATATCACATCTGAACATCTTTAACCTCTGAAAACACAACAATTAGAAAATCCTTACAAGTAGTCTTTCTTGTTTAATCATGGATCCTCACTAATGGATTACATATTAACAAAAAGATTCCAGTTTGTCCATGTGGGTGTCTGATTAAATTAGGAGCTGTTTGTGTTGCCAGTGGTCAGTGTAACAAGAAGATTTCCAGAGTCATATTATGTAATTAGATAAAAGCTTTCCCCAGGCCTATTACACATCATGCCAAAAATACACCCTAAAGAGCCATTAATCTTTGTCATGCCAGCTAAAAACAAAGCAGTTTCATCTCTATATATTTTGGCTATGTAGGAGAGACCAGGGGTAGTTGTCACAATGAGAAACTGTTACAAGGGTGTATCTTAGTAACTATGAGGTTGTATGGTGGAGTAAAAAAAATTTTTTTACAAATGCTTGTTTAAAATATTAGTTTCAAACATTTCTAATCAAAATATTAAACTGTAAAATGGTAGCAATTTTGAAATTGTGAACTTTACTAAAAGGCTATAATAATAATGGTTAATAGGCATGTTCTCATTGTAACAATATACTAAAAAATCAACTGTTATGGGAACATTATCACAGTAATTCAACATCATTTTCAAATATTATACAATTAAATATGATTTTTCTGGCCAATAACATTTGCGATTTTTTTGTAGACTCTGTAGTCATCTACAAAATAACTAAAAATAAACGCAACCTTCAATCTGCAGGCTGTTTGTTGGGAGTAAAATAATTCCCTCATAAAATAAACAAGCATCACTCTCCTTTTTTATTTCCCCTTTCTTACTCCTTTCTGCCTGTGACTTAATGATTCCCAGCATTCCGTAAGCAAATGCTTTCCCATATGGGGAAGCACAGGGCTTTTGAGAGGAAGTTAATTATTTTAAATAACTGTACGTGTAGCCCTTGTGTTCCCAGGCTGGAATGGCAAGGAGCCCTCTGTTGTTAATGGTTTCCACATGGAATCTCAAAGAGGGCGGCCAAGACTCTAGCACGGGCAGAAATCTCCAAATTTAGAAGAAATATGAAAATTGTCAAATGTGCCTCCTTAGCTGAGAGAATGGGGCCCAGCCCCCAAAGTTTGAGACCTCCCTCCCCAACCCATTCTCATCCTAACACACCGCGGGTCACAGCTCGGGGTCACAGGGGCTCTTTCTCCAGCCAATCAGACAGCTGAGGAGGTTTTCCCTAACACACCGCTCTGGTGGTGGGCCGGTCCCTTGTCTCATATAAGGTAAAAGAAAAGTCTTTGCTCCTCAGGCCGGTCGTGCTTCGAGTCTCACGTCGGGAACCCCCTTCAGACAGTGGAGGACACAGCATCCATGGGAACAGAGTGAGAACCTCCTCTTTGCCACATTAGCCATCCCTGCATAATACAGCCAGACCTGCACCCTCCCATACAAGGTGACCAGTGCAAACATCTCCCCTTCAACAAGCAGACTGCTCTGAGGTAAGTCTATCTTAACTTCAGTCTAAAACTTCATCAATTGTGGTTTATGACCTGATGTGTGGACGTACATGTGTCTGTGTATTGTTATCAGAATAGAAAGCTAAGGTTAAGAAAAGAAGAAAAAAAACAAAAGAGATCCAAGGATGAGGTTTGATTGAGAGTGGAGAAGTTTGCTGAAGATTGCTTAAATGTTTCTCCTGAAATAAAAATCACCCAGTAATGTTACATACGTCTGCTTTAGACTTTCAGAAGAGATTTTAACAATGACAACACTGCAAAACAAAGTCAATAGATTTTAGTCTTTACTATTTGTATTTATTTGATTATTAGTATTTTTCATGAGGCGTTATAGGAGATTTTTTTTTACATTGAATTGAACATTGGTCACTGCTCATGATGGTCGCTGCTCGACACCTGGTAGGGTGAGCAGAGTTTAACCGACCGCCACTGAAAAGCAAAAATACTGACACATACAAGACATATCAAGCCGCCATTGAGACCAGTGTGTTAATGATATATTTAAGTGTGTGTATTAGCTTGATTGACACCAAGCTTGGTTGACACCAAGTTAATATAGTTAGCAAAAAGCACTCTCATATAGAATAAGCAGATGTACTGCAGGTATTGAGAGCAAAAGGGGACAATAAAATACAAAACCTAATGGAAGTTTGGCTTTTCTATAGCAGTCTTTCTGAAGCAGGGAAGGCTTCCAACTAACCACAGATGCAATAACTTATGAAACACGTTTTTACTTTATAACAGTAGATGGTTTGCAGGTGACTTGCATTCTCCTGGTCTGTATTTATATTGTAGGTTGAGTGTATGCTAGGGAGTGTAACAGGAGAGTTCACCTGGGGATAGTGGGAAGACATGACCTCACAGAACAGTCGTGCAATCCTCACCAGGAATGTGATCCTGCTGTTTTAAATATGACTTCGAACTTTGAAAAACAACCATCAGACATTGTTATATTTGTTTAATGCATCACATAATTTCTCACTACTAACTGCTTTTCTGTCAAATTATTTATTTAACAACGTGAATTTATAAATTTGCTAAGTGTCAAGAAAATTTTTCTCTTATTTTACCCTTGTGTCCTTCAAAGGGAATAACTTTCTTTACAATTCAAGAACGTATGTGTTAATGCTGTTCATTTAAATACAATAAAAGTGAATGTTTACTGAGGCTGACAGGCAGCACAGTTAGCCTAAAACATGCCTAATACCTCATTTTTTATGAAGGAAATAAAAGGCATACAGCTTTGTAAACAACACAGGGGTGAGTAAATGATGACAGCATTTTATTTGGGTGAGCTGCCCCTTTAAATTAAACTAATACTACCACACTTGACATTTCATTTACCAAATACTGGAGCAACAGGGTGTAATGAAATTGTTAGTACAAGTGAAATGAGGGTCAGACTTCCATCACCCAAACGCTATCCCTCATTCCTCCCTGTTCTTTGTTTCTGGAAAGACCCGGCCGGGGAGTCAGCAGATGTGGACAGCTGTTGGTAGGCCAGGATTAGCATTAACTTCCCTAGTTCAGAAATGCCACTCTGGTGACCTACTGTAACACTCTCCGTCTTACACACACACACACACACATTCAGTGTGTTTCAGCTGAATCTTGGCATGCCCATATAAAGCAAAAGCGAAAGATGTTAATCCACCATATGAATGCATCACTGAAAGACTGAAAGTGCTAAACTCTTTGTTACTTTTTTGCAAAAAACTTTGAGCACTTTTTGTCTCAGTAACTTTCAGTAATGTTAACTGTATTGTTTTATATTTAATGCATTAAGCCTCGTTAATTAATAATTAATATTTGTCTTAAAAAAGCTAAAATATGCAGTACATGGCAGTTTATTTAATGTTTGTAAAACACAAATATCAAGTGTTTTGTTAAATAGATTTGTAGCCACAGCAATCCCTTATTATCTTTGTACGACTAAAACTTTTTTGTGCCTTTATTTACCTAATTGTTGCCAGATCTTCCAAAATCCTGTAAATCTCAAAGAATTTGACTCTATCATTAAAGCCTTTAAATCTATCATTATACGTAAGACCTTACGCTGGATGGGTGAACATATGTGGGCTGATGGACAGATGGACAGATTAGATGGGGGTTATTGAGCTGGAGACAGTGAGGGAGGGAAAGGAAGTTCATTATTTATTTTCTGAGGAGTCGAAAGTCTGGCAGCCATAAGAGCAGAGTGCTTTCACATGACCCTTCGGTGGCCTTGGTGCTTTGGCCTGTCCTCCGCATCACTTGCACCCCTCCCTCGGCCCCTGGGGACCCCAGTTCCCAGGGTCACTTTCACATGAACAGTGGGAAAGGAAAGGAGGGGTTAGGTGCTCACCAGGGACTACCCAAGACCCCTGTCCACCAACTCTTAAAGGTCCACACAGCCGCAGGCCCCCTAATACATACACTTGTAATGCAAAGACTTTTACAGTTGAATCACCCCCCAAAGTTAAGCTCTGAGGTGCTGACAGAGAGCGTTTTCCTGTCCAAGTGTGTTTTTCCACATACACAACACTCCTCATTTAGATTGCTAGCATTAAAGGAATGCTTTGGGCCTTTTGAGTTTCACTTTAAGCTGTAATGTTCTCCTGCTGAGCCCTTGCAGTGTTAGTTTCTATGACATATATGACATACCTGGGAAATGGTATATATCTGGTGTGTGTATATATATAAATGGTATTTATCTGGTATATATATATATATTCTTCTGAAGGACCTTATGGACAGAATCAAGTGTCTGTTAAACATAGCCTTAGCCTTACAGAATCCCTCTACTTAAATTTAACCTCAATCTTGAAATAAATGCTACAAGGTGCATGCTAACAACTTCTCCTCACGTTTTTCAAGATTTCCCATAAGAATCTTAAAGCAGGGCTATCAGGTTAAAGTTAAATCTTTATAATAAATTAATATTTGCACTTGTAGTTCACATATAGACTCAAGCTTCAGAAGAGAGATTAGCTTCAAGAGCTAAACAGAGCAGTGACCAGAGAGGGGGATGTGCCCCTCCTCCCACGTGTTTCCTGTCGTGATGATTTAAAGAGATGGGGAGAAATGAGAGGGAACCTTAAAAGGCAATGTTTAGGCTTGCTAGTGCTCTCCATTATCAGGCCGGAGTCTGTGTCTGTGTAAACACTGCATCTGTCTCATCTGTGGAGGTGTTCACAGCCCAGTCTGTCACTATAATATTACTCTCTCTCCTAATCAAACACCCACACAGATCACATGCCATTTCCACTGGTCCTGGGTTTGACTCTCACTCATACTGATGCTTTTATTGTGTTTCAGAATCTGATAAGAAGAACTGTGGTATCTCATGAGCATATTGATAAGAGTAACCTGCACTCTGAACAACTTAAAATCAAAGTCAGGCCACATTGCCTGTTTGTTTTTGATTTTGTCTCTCGAATGGTTCAGTTCTTGAACCACCACAAAAAAGACAGCTGGTGTGTGAAGCTGGTAACACTTAGGTAATCTGTAGATCAGTACTGTAGACTTCCTCCTTAGAGGCCAGACCCTCTGTGGGTGTGTGTACACGTTTGGTTTCACATGTAAGGAACAAAGTTTAAAAATGTCCAAGCAAATACAGTAAAACACATCAAAGTTATTTGGGTGGAAATTCAAAATGTTCCTCATTATGCGAATTGCTCATGAATCTTAAATCCTGTTTTCTAGATCTAAAAAAACTGGCAGCGAATTCTTAGGAGTTTCTTAGTGGTAGGGTACAGCAAATTATCCCACTATGAAAACCATTGCATCTATGAGAGGTCTTTAATAATATAGCTTAAATTGTGGTGTGTGTGTGTGTGTGTGTGTGTGTGTGTGTGTGTGTGTCATACTGAAGAAGTGAGCACAGGTGTGTTGGGTTTGCCTCAATCTACCACCAAACTGTTATAGCTGCCTCATGCTGGTACTCAAATGCCTTTGTTGTATATTTGCTCAAAATAAAATACTTCACAAAATAAATTAGGCCACGTAGAGCAGTTAATTTATAATAAGGGTTTGTATTGATTTACATATGCAAATGTATCTCTAGGGTCTATTCCCCGAGTAGCATTGTGACACAAATTTAACTCTTGCCTCGCAAGTAGGACAAAGCCTGGGAAATGAGATTTAGGCAACAGGATGTGATGTTTATTATTGCAGCTTATTAAGCAGAATGTCAATATCTCAACCTGCGTAATGTCTGAGAACAGGATGTGTTGGTTGAGCTTTTCTCACATGGATTAATAACTGAGACATCCGGGGGCTCCATAATATCTCAGAAACATTATTTATGACTATATTGCTGTGCATGTGAAACTATGAGACCCAAGACTTCAGCTGTAGTCACTCAGAGATAAAGCAGATAAGGAGAACACGCATTTGTTTATTCAACGATGGGCTTTTTAAAGTCAGAGACACTTTGCTATAGTTGCCACAATGTCTTCAGGCTTCCATACACCTTCAGCTGCCTTTTGCCTTTTATGTCAGGCTCCTGCAAACTGTGACTAGAAAAGGGAATGTATGCAGGGCAGCAGGGAGTGATGGGACTGGGGGTGGGGAGGTGCACAGAGCAGTGACAAACTATCTGCTTCCACAATCACTGGCTGTAAGAGGCTGAACGAGCAAATGTTTATCGAAAGCGCAGCTCCATTTTCCATTATCCCAAAATAAAATCCCTTCAGAATTCCTTATATGGACTGAGGGAGATTCCAGGAGGGGGATATGAGACAACCTAAAGCTCTCACTTGCTGGAAAAGGCTCAAAAAAGGCTTAGGAATTTTCATGTTGTTTCTCCTTTTTTCCTTTTTCTCCTTAGAGAAATTTCTTGTTCCCATTTTTGGAAAGTTTTCTTATATTTGTAGTAAATTTAATACTCCGCAAATTCAATTAAGGGGGATTTGTTGGAATTCTTAACCTCCTTATCAAATCTGCCTGAGGCACTCTAAAACCTTATGAGGATAACCGTTGATAACTTCTTTTCACACATTGTCAGCTGAGAAATGTGTGGAAAACCATGATATTTGTACCTCATGGCTTAGCTGTTTCTAAACTGTTGATTTTCCAAGCACAAGCAAAGATGGACACAAATTGTTTAAATTGTTGTTTATATAAAAAAAACATGTTTTCTTTTCATTACAGACTGGAGTGTATCATATAGAAAAAAATGCAGACTCAACATCGAACAGCTGCCATGCTAGAGGTAAGAATCATTCAGCCAGTAAACATATTTAATATTTTAATACTTCCCCTTCTTAATCTTGGGGTTTACTAAATACACCTAAAATGAAAACTATGGGCCCGAGTGGAAGTCCTATTGTTTGTTGTAGGCCTACTTAAAATTAGGCCAGGCTTCATTTCAGTCTATAAAAAGCAACAAGTGGAGTCAGACATGCTTGTCAGCTGAACCCCTTAGTCCCGGCTGTACAGTAACTTGTGAACAGGATCTTGTGGATAGGCTGCATATCTGTCTGGTAATGCTGGCCTCATCTCTCTCCATTAACTACAGCACTGCTGGGAAAGCCATTAAAGAGTTGTGTTGAAGTGACTGAATGATCCCACATAATCTTCCTGCTTCCTGGACTGAGAGGTGAAAACGATCCTTATGCTATATAGACAAAGCTCTCAGAGTTGCCAGTCTGTAACAATGAGCTCAGCTCTGAGTTCTCCACAGAAGCATTTTGAGGTTTTCACCCACCACAGAACCAGACAGCAGCATATTCAAAGACATGAGAGCACAGGCGGCTTCTGGCTCTTTAGAACATATTAAAATCACGCCGTCTGTTTCCCAGAGAAAATAAAACGAGATTCTGACGGGTTTATGAATCTTACAGACTTCCCGCTTCATCTCAAAATTACATAGTCTGCATCAAATCAGCTTGTTTAACCACCACAGTAATTCTTCAAGCCTCTCTGTGTCTACTCTGGTGGGATTTTATGTGATGAGAAATAATGTCTCCATGAACCCAGTTTCCCTGTGGACTGGCCTGGATTGATGACTGAGACACAGAGGAAATGGTTGTGTATAAAGGGGCGTGGCCTTGCATTCTGCGGTGCACTGAGCTGAGTGACTAAGGGGCACTACAGCAGACGGCTGCATTGATGTTCCCTTTGAACTTGAGTACAGATGTCCAAAGCAGGAACAAACATCCTGTTTCATAACCACTGATGTAGCAGAGTCAGTCTGGGTTGTGCTTCTGAAGGCAGAGGGGGCTGGAAGTCAATGCGGTGTAAAGCAAGCGTGCAGTTGTTTACTCAGTGGATGAAGTTCTGCAGCTTCAAGGTTTTTCTTGGGTGACAGCCACTTCCAACTGCTTCCACTGTGGCTGGAGATGGAGAGAGGCAGGGCAGCTAACGCTGATGCTAAATATCCCACTTAATATCAGTCTGGGAAGCTTGTGTCTGTCCTTATATTTAACTGACACCTCAAGGGCATCGCTCTGCCATCAAATTGATGGCATTCCAAAACCGTAGAGTGTGAATCCAAGTATTGTAGACTGGAATAAAAGTATTAAGGAACCCGGAAGGAAATTGCTGAATGTAGTTTTGGCTTGAGGAACGAGTGTGAGAAGCACAGAAGAGGAATTTTGTAGGAATATCAGGACAGATGAAATGTTAAAAAATAAGCTGTCAGGGGTCAAAGCCATTTCCTGTACACCCACATGATGTTAACCAGCCTGTTCACCAGTCACATTCATCTACTTCCCTTCAATTACTCAGACCTCTTGGAATAGCAATGGGCCACCAGAGCCATCCATCATATTAATCCCTTTTCTGTACATACTTTATTTATGCAAAGTATACTTTATAAATTGCAATAATATGTTTTTATACATTTAAGTTTCTATAGATCAACTAGTTAAGCCAAATACTGACAAACACCACAGACATGATAAAAAAACTGATACAAAAATGTATACCTCAAATACACTGTAAATTGCTTTGGTTGATAACTTTTTCCATGCATAAATGTAAATGTTATCTCCTGCCCCTTGTCCTAAAGCTTTTTAAACAGCAGCTGTCCAGACTGTCTGGCTGAGCATGAGGCTGAGGAATTAACCCAAACCTCAGGTTCTTCATGTGAGACGAAGTCCCTTCTTGGGCAATTAACAGAATGTAGGAAGTCACAGTTGAGGCTGATCAAAGACAATGAAGGTAAGTTACCAACTGCAAGAGAATTCAAAGGGAACTCATTCCTCTCACAGTCCTCAGGCCCAAGGTGCAGTGCTGCATCTCTGGTCATTTGGGAGTCTGAGATGAAGCACTGTAGCTCGGGAGGGAGGGTACAGCCACTCTGAGTCATATATATGCAGCGTATATATGCAGTCACTCAGTGTGACTGCATGTAACCTTCATTTACAGATATGAGATATCAGGTTATTTATTCCGAAACTACCTTACATTGTTGGCATCTGTTGTGTAAAATGTCAGTTTATGTTAAGCAGTAGCAAAATGTTGTTTTAATGTTAGGACTGGTGCTATTTTGTAGGTCAGATTTCATTTAGGAAGCATGTGGGTAGTTAATTCTAGACACAAATATGTTTTGACTATAGCCTGTCCACACTGTTTTCTGCCACAATGCTTTCTGATGTTTCCCCATCCCCGGGGTCCAGTTTTCCCAGGAATCCCTTGGGCAATCACAAGGGGGATTCCTGGAAATACTGTTCTTGGGGGTGGGGCTGGACAACCTAATATATGTTAAACATTTTGTCATCATACATATAACCAGGATAAAATGTGCTTTGTTAATTCTGCAATAGAAATATAAATGTTTCAATAACTTCTATTGGTCATAAAAATAACTTTCTTAACAGAATGTTTTTGTAATGTATTTTCAATCAACTTTGTGTGTGTGTATATATATATATATATATATGTATATATATATATGTATATATATATATGTATATATATATATATTTATGTATAATAAACAACTGCATTTTCAATAAAATTGTTTACCCATTCTTCTTTACCTATTCTACATTTTTCTTGTATTTTTCTTTAAAGTATCGTGTTTAAGCTCATCGCGGGACATTGATTTACATTGGACACGATACGTAGAAACAGCGCCACCTACATGTAAACCTGTAGATGAACGTAAGCAAACACAATGTCCACAGGGTGGCGCAGCAGAGGTCGCATTGTAAGGCCGTTGAAGCGAAACAACCCAAAGCCACACGTGGTGCCTCAGATTACATGCATTTTTAAAGAAGCGTGACTGTGGGTATTTCTAGATGTGAGGTGTCTACCCAAAATATGAATGAGCTAATGATGATCAAAGGGGTCATACAATAAATTACTATTATTTAATATTATACATTTTTTATACATTATTTTTATACATTAAATTTATTATACATTTCATTCTATTGAAGGTTTGGGTAATGTTTTTATTCTCACTACTTTACAGTTTCACCACGTGAATGTCAGTAGGAGACTGTAAACATGCTACAGAGACCTATGAGTCACAGGACTAGGCAGTGGGTGGTGGATGCCAATATATTAATATGAGCTACTTTACACCGTTCATACATCCTAACATAGCAGGTAGCTCTGCATTGAGAAACACATCTGACCATGTAAAAACATTAAAGACATAAGACAAAATATGTTCATTAATATTATGTAAATGAAAACACTGATAGATAAAGAAATTGTACAACAATAGCAACTACTCTCAAGGTCGTTTATGGGTTCCTCAGAAACCTGAAATCTCTACATGAGAAGAGGGGGAGGGAAAGACTCAGGGATCTATACTGGGCTGCCGTGTGTCACGTTTAGCTCAACAACTGCTGCTGGAATCCAGTTCTGTTGATTCTGAGCCTCTGAAGCCACACTGGCAGAAACGCTGATACACAGACAGCTGTGTGTGCGCTTCACAAGGCAGGCCACTAAATAAATAACAGCACGTAAATATATATATTGTAGGATAAATTCATCCATTATGGAATTCATGTGTTGGTCTGTGGGCCCTTGGCCTGCGATACGTTTGTGTAAATGCGTTCAAGCTATTTAAACAAAAACAACAACGGCTATGCTAAAAAAGCACTGTGTGGAAAAAATAGACATCCTGTGTTATTTTTTACAGGCTGGTTACGGCCTGTTTGCTTGTTGATTGAGGACATGTTGAAGAATAACAGTAATAGTTAGTAACTGTGTTTTAGATTGCAGCTTTATTTGTGTGATTCTCTGCTTAAACAATGTGATAAAAACAGATGAGTTTTACAATTATCATTAATAATGATTACAGTAAGTCATTCTTATGAGCACTGCTGTATGTTTGGCACAGGATTATAAATGAATTAGATCAATCAGAGGTTTATTAAGATTAATGGATGGATTTTGAATGTAGGGCACCACTTACATTTGTATTCAACTTTAATGTGGCCAGCTGTACAAAACAAGTAATTAAATAAAGTTTGCTTGCAAATGGTACAACAAACTCTGACCCACATCTTACCCAGATCTCTCCAATCTGGCTTAGACATGCACATATGACGCAGAGGAAGAGAACTGCAGGGTGGAGCGACTTGTATGGTTGGTAATGGTGTGCAATCCAATATGACACACAGACAATCCTATCTCTCTCACAGACACACACACACACACACACTGATTCTCATCATGCCACACCTGGCTTACCATAGTGTGTTCAGTCTGTTTCCTCCATTTTTTCTCAGTCAAATTCCAACGTCCCTAAGACCAAACCTTCAGGTTGCCATCTGTTAACCCAAGACCACACACTGCCTCTCCAATCCCTGTGATCTTCCACACAGTTTGCCATGTGTTGGGTGGATAAGCTGTATTTAATGTTGTTTGAATGCATTTAGTGACACCTTGGAGAGTTAAAAGTCAGCTACCAATGGGATACTTCTGATATGACCACAGGTGAGAATCTGATACCTGCTACATGAATCCAACTCTAGCACTTTAATAAAATATGACATGCGCCCCCCCACTCAAAACTGAGTTTACATTACCATCCTACAAATGCACCCATTGACAACACAAGTGCTTGTTGAGTAACAGATGCAAGGGCATTTGAAGATCGATTACAATGATGTACAAACAAGGATTGTATGTGGTTTCATTGGTTTTGCTAACCTCAATAACAGTACCTATGTTGTTCAGATATTACAGGATTGCAACTCTGTAAATGTGATTATGACAGTGACGACAAGCAAAGCTCGTTTTTAGGAACTCATTTTACAAACATTGTTATTTGACTCATTCCCAGCATGTCACACATTGACTGTGTAATGACCAGACAGTTTCCATCAAAATTCCCCTCTACCTTTATCCTCGTTTTAAAAGCCGTTTCACTCTGCTCTACGTCACTATAGGGAAAAAATGTCATACTTCTGTTTCATTGTAACTAAAAAAATCCAACCTGGATACGATCTCTTCCTACACCTCGTCTACAGGCCTGGTCACACTATCATGACCCTTTTCATGAGGAGTGGCTAATGCCCTAAAATGAATAATTCACATTCAGTCACTCAGCATAGACCTCCTGTGGATTTTGTGCTGAGATTAATGCCACTGAAAGCACAAGCTATTTGTGTGTTACATGTGAATTGCGAAATGTAAAAGCAAATGCCATCTTAAGACTGGGTGTGTCAGAAATGTGTGAGACACATGCTGGGGGCATTTCCAGAAGCCATGCTGGGTGTGTAAAGGTGCCTCTTTTCATGGGAGTTTCATGGCGTTATAATTACTGATATCCCATTCATTCATTGTTTTTTACTGAACCCTTGCCTACTAAAACGGCACTTAAAATAAAGTTTAATGGATATGTTGCACTGGTGAGGATTGAACACACACACACACACACACATACCCGGATCAGTGGGCTATATATGTGACGTTTTCGCTTGTATCTATTATATACACGTTTTGTGTATTAAAAGCATCACTCTATTCATCGATATGTGACATGGATTAGCCTTCATTTGCCCCTCGTAGTAAGCTTGCGATTACTGAACGCAGACCACCAGCTGACGACCACCAGCTGACATCTTTTCCTGTAGCAAACCCTGAGTCACACTCACAGCATCAATACAGTTCAACAGTAATGCCACAAGGGGGCGCTTGTACTAACCTAAGAAGTTCAGTTCAAATACAGTATTAACGTGCTTGTCTGACTTGTTTTTTAAGCCTTTTTTGAATATGCGGATTTTTGTTACTTCCTGTATCTTAAAATTTGAACAATCGCAACTGAGTGTATTCGCCTAAGTACACTATGTATTGTAAAAAAATATATATAGTATAAATATTATATTTATACTATACTTATAGTATTATAAGTATAGTATTATTATACTTTATTATAATAATACTATACTTAATAATAAAGTATAATAATACGAACTTATTATACTTTATTATACTAACCATTATACTTTATACATTATATAAAATTGTCTTGATGCGTGTCTATATGTAAAAGACATCAGACATTAAATTACGTTTTCAGGGCGGGTGATTATTCATTATAATGCGTGATGACGTGCTGCTCCCACGCAGCAGGAGGTGTTATATGGAGGCACCACTCCCAATACATCCAGCAGTTCTCTGACACATGAAACTGAAGTTTATATGCCATTAAATCTGATGTCACTTTATCTCGTGACGCTTGGACATCGTTCTGTAATCCTCAGATGATTCTGTGCCAAAATGTGTAACTCTTATTTCTTTACTGTGTTTCCTATGTCCTCCGTTATTGCTTTAAAACGTATTTTCGGTAAAGCTGTTCTGTAACAATGTAAAACAAAAGTACGTATATGAATAAAACTGAATATACACGCTGTATTTACAAATATGTCACTGAGCAGGATGTAAAACAGGATTGGAGGTTTTTTCATGTAATTCAGAGACTAAAATACGGAGCCCAAGCGGAACAGCGTGCGGCACGTGACTCACATGGGCTCCGCCTCCACAAAGGCCAGACTGGGATTGACCAGAAAGGCATTTATACTTTATGAATGAAAACTGTCTGTAATACACGAACAGCTACGCAAAGCATTTCTTTTAAACGTTCATATAACGTTTCTTGGGTGAAATTCATTCCACGTGCTGAAATCAGTTACATATATGCTTTGTGTGCGAGCCAGCAGCTGTTTTGCGCATGTGTCTATCACGCACCAGTTGAAATACCTTCCCTACACCCGCCCTGCTATGTACGCTGGTGTGGCCGGGACATCCCTTCCCCCTCCTGCTCGTTCGTCTCAAGTGTTTCCAACCCATCTGACTCTGGATTGGTCTCAGCCCATCTGAAACCACGTCGTCATTTCAGGAATTTGCAAAGACAAGTTATGACTTTACTGTGACTTCACACATTTACAATGACTCATTAAAAACCTGCAACAGTCTGAAAACGCTGCTTAATGTTATGGTGTTGTGCTAAAATAACCATTTCTTAACGCAAACATTAAAGTGTTTAAGTGGGACAGGAATACAAAACGAAAGTAAAGTGATTTGCTTCATTGCACTAGTTTGGTGGTTGTTGTGGTGTCAATAAACGTCAATAAATTTCCACACCTGCCATTTGAAGCCATTTTAATATTTACAGATATAAATCCTGGAAACTTAAAACACCACAAGCCCCTAAAACTAACCATCACCCCCGCAGAAACTGTTTTCTGGAATACAGCGACACCTTTAGCTCTTTCAACAAACACGCCCCCTTAGACATTAAAGACAAAATCATTCAACACTTAAGATTGTTTTTTGAGACCCAAGCATTTTGCTTTCCTCTAAAGCATGTCATTCAGTTTCAAAAACAAGAAAAAAATGGTTTGACGTCTTGTGTGGTAAGGATAAATGCGCAGTGACTAAAGACTGATACCTAAAATGGGGAGAGGGAAAACCCTACTAGTGATTTGACTTGTGCATTCTTGTAAAATTACAGAGACTGGGACAGCGATTATCAGAAGTCATTTTAATTTATTCTGACATGCTAAAAGGGAATAAATTACACTTTATAGAACGTCCAGCAGTAAAATATTTTAAGCTGGTTCTGAGGGACAGTTTTTGGAGGAAAGGAGACAAGAAAAAGCAAAGATATTTGTGTGCATTTGTTGTGACTAAAGGCTGAGGGGAAAAAACTGCTGTTGCCTCAAAGACCAAAACTATATAGAAAACACACCCTCCAACACTTTTTGCATTAAAAAAAAAGAAATGAGGAAAAGACAGCTACTCGACAGCAGCAAAAAACTGTTGCAGAGAAAAAGTCCCAGAGACATTTTACAAGAGGATCAGCTTCCTCACAGGACGAAGCAACAAAAACCCTTCCCCAAAATAATTAATGCAATACAAGGGAAAGACAACTATAAAACTGAAAAAGTAGTTTTCATCTGATTAAAAAAAAAAAAGATAAATGCATACAAAATGGTAATGGGAAGGTGGAGTGCGCACATTTCTCAAGACAGAACATGAAGGCTATCATAGCAATGAATCTTACAAATGGTTACCTTCTCAAACCAACATGAACATTTTCAAGAGAAAAAACCCAGATCACTGATGCATACAATTGTCATCTAAGCAATTAACATACAGGTTTAGTCAAGTGATGCCTAATTTGTAATGAATAGCATATCTGTGGACTTTACTCTTTATTTATTTTCTTAGACTTCAGAATACCAAGTACAATATAGTTAATGCAGCGTTCTAAAGAGAAACCTAGTAGTCACTAGAATGTTTTTTTAATCTTCACATTAGAAGCTCTCTAGCACATATCAGCAGGCAGAATTGTATTACCTTTTTAGGAAAGAAAAAAAATCCAATGTTTGCCTTTTAATTATTTGGATACATTTAAAACAAGATTACAGATTCAATTAGCTTGAGGAAAAAATAAAACCGAAGGATGAGAAATGCTTCTCAGATGTCGCCGTTCTGACAGAAGAATGTCTGGGTTTATGCCACTCGCGGTGACAAAACGATGATGAGGGGGGAGGGGACGAAACTGCTCTGATGGGCAACCGAGAACTGAGGAAGGACCCCCGAACAGTTTTCCTGAAGGAGAAAACTCTGGAAGATATTGGCATGTGCACAGATATATCCCCAGTGAGTCAACCATTTTCTACAGTTTTCAGTTTTAAAGGAGGGGTATAAAGTCTTAAGGAACAGGACAATAGAAAAGGCTACAGCTTCTGACTCCAAACCAAGCCTGCTCTCTGTGTGGATATAGTATATACATACCAATATATAGATATATGCAGAGCATATTACCTATATATACTGATTACATATATATTATATGGAACAAAAGTTCTTTAACAGGAAAAGGGTTGCCCACAGCGCCTGGCAGGTTCTGGTGAAATTTGATCCTAGATGCCGGGATGTGATTGGAAGGCAAATCCTGCTACGGCCAACTCTGCTCTGCTTCATTACATTGTCTTAATGCTTAGAAACCTGCGAGAGAGAGAAACAGATGGGAGAAATAGAGAGGAGAGGGTTAAGAGTTAGTGGCACAGAGCTGAATGGGGTTGAGCTACTGTAATCAATGTGGCAAACCCAGAGCATTATTTAATCCTGGAGGAGAGAAAGTGCAAAGTCATCAGTCTCTCTCTGCAGTAAAGTCGAGACTGGCTGCAGAGAATCTGAGGAAAACATTCATGTCATCAAACTCAGAGGGGCTTACAGGCATAAAGTCTTTCATTACAATAGTCAGGGCTTAAGATCACCCCAGGTGAAGTTTGCTACACTAGTATATAGACGACACACCGTTTTGTTAAGATGGCTAAGATGATTTTCAGAGCAGCTAAGTTTTCATTAACGATGACATGGCTGTTTATTCACAATTCAGCTCTATGTCTCAATGACTGAATCTCGTGACCATGACAACACACCCCAAATCAAATGTCTACATTATAGAAGCCTTTGTGTTGGAAGAACAATGAATTAAACATTTAGAAAAAGTAATTTTTACAACATGACCAAGGGTTGAATTACCTGCAAAATTACTACATATTTTAAAATATGTTAGTCTCTTAAAATGTTTCCATCATAGCAATTTCAGTTGTGGTCCACTTCTAAATTCAATCTGCTTTTGCAGAGCAAAAATCAAACTGGATAAAGTCATTTTAACATGGCAGTTGCAACATTACCAAGAAAGATTAAATCATTTTTTTCAGTAATTACAACAGATTAGTTACATAAGACAATAAAAAGGCACTGCTTTTGTCTGCTTTCTGTTGCTTTTTAAAACTAAACATTACATGGATGTTTGCGTTTCATGGTGCGATTCAAAAGCCTTAAACAAGTAAGAGCTGTCTTTCAGGTTCTCCGCATTTGCCACTGCTCAAGTCATAACTAATCCACAACAGAAAGCCGATCTAAACTGGTTGCCGGGTAACCTGATTGTTAGGTTTGAGCTCCTGTATGTCTAAGTGTAGTTACATATAGCTACTGCAGCCCTGACATTTCTGCAGACACAAATGAAACCTTGAGCAGTAAAAATCAGGGAAAGAGACAGAACGAAAAAGACGAGGACTATCAAAAATGCAGAGGACATGCCTGGATTCACTGAGCTGGAGCACATATGCTGATTTAGCACTCAGTTTTCAGAATAAAGTAGTGTGAGCTCACATTTGCCATGTGTCCACTGTGGACCTATGCCGGTAGCCAAGAAACAAACAAAAAATCCCCTGCAAATATGTTCTTTCAAGCTCAAACACTCCTGAGCTTTGCCACTTAAATTCTTGGCTGTGGGTGTATGGCAGTCTTCAAAAGGGTTCTTAAAGAGACAGTGCACTCATTTGACTTACAAAAATCTCTTGGTAAATCTCTAAATGTATGATTGTTGCATCCATATCAATGTGCAGATCATATTTCTAAGCAGGAAATATTGTGTAGCCGGTGCTTTTAAGGAGGAAGAGATGCAATCAAACTAAAACAGCGTGGGGATTAGGCCGATACCACCTCATCAGCAAGTGCTATTCTTAGCCATGCCACTTTTAACAGCAGTTGTTCTCTGCCTTAATTCAGGATGAACAGAGACTGACACTATTTCCCTGATATTCCTTAAAAACAGATGGCGCCAAGATACTCTGAACTATGAAAGAGCAAAAGAAACACCCGTTACTTTTGGATCCTCTAATATCTACAGTTGCAACTGCCACATTAAAAATTCCCAGTGATACCTAATTTAAAACGCTTGAAATACTTGACTGCACTTACGCTCCCTAAAAATATGCAAGGTTGCATTTTAATTCCAACAGACCACTCTTCTCAGTCTCCACAGACATCTGACTTACATAAAGTCTGCAGATGTAAATGTAGGCCTGCGCACTATTTTTAGCGCCAAGGTCATCTCCTAGATAGCATGACGTAAAGATTTTGTGGCTAAAACCCTCAATAGTATACAATTAACAGTGAACAATACACATGCACAGCCCAGATCAGGCTGGATGCCGCTGTGGTCTGACTTTAAAGCATGAAAGGACAAAATGGTAAAAGAGGTGACAGCAGCTTTTCCACTTAACTGTGCCATTCTAGGTGGAAAGCCTAGCCCGCATTAGGTGCACAACAGATTTAGACCACATTAAAGCCTACACCATCTGACCAGGTCTACTTATCTCCAATGCAGTGTAAAACAGACTCCATATAGTCACTAAAATCACTTCAATCATCACTAGTAAGTGAACAGTTCTGCCTTAAGAAACGTGTTGGTTTATAAATGTTGACAGTCCAGTAACCCCAACAGATATCCAGCTGGAGTTTCAACCCATCGTGTTGAAAAAGTACTGGAGTTCATTTATCTAGGTCTGGCTATTCCTGTTGAAGATGAGATCCACTAGAATCACAAAAACATTACTGTTGAATGACAAATCATTTACATGCAACAAAATACACGTTTAGTACAGTTTCTCCAACACCAAACATAGAATAGTGCAGTAAGAATCAATGAGAAGGTATAGAAATGACATGATCGTTGTTAGTCTGTGGTTAGAAATCACTCCCACGTGTCCATGTTTGTACTGTAGAGTTTATGACCGTTATAATAAAGACTAACAAGTGTTAGATCCAGGAACAATGATTGGAAATGTGTCAAATAAAGTATCCCATTTGAAAAAGGGTTCATTCAAGGGATGGTTATTTGACAATCACAGAAAGATTATAAAGCCAAGCCTTCGTCCCAGAGAAGAATAGACATATTTTGGTTCAAAGTTAGTAGTCAAATTTCCCAAGGACGTCTTTGCTTTTGCAAGACATACCAATTGAATTTTTGTTTTAACACTTTTTTTTTGAGGGGGGTGCATCCTTGAACTAACACCGTTTTTGTGTTCCATGAATCTTTGGGGGAGCGAATGTTCCAAATCCACTTTTTTCTCTTCTAAATATGCAAGCAATTGGTGTCTGTTTTAGCGCTGAAAACGTCGCTTGGATGTTTGCTACTAACCTTTCATGTTACTCTTGGGTTTGTCAGTTTGCTTGCCTGTGGGGGTTTGTGCCTGTTGCCCCTGTCCCCCTGAAGAGGCTGCTTGCTGTGCTGCTTTCTGCTTCAGCATGGTCCAGTCAAATGTATAGTCATACTGGTGGTTTAGAGTCCTGAAAAAAAAAACAGTGTGTGAGCACAGCCATACACATCTCATTGCTGCAAACTGAACTATTTAAAACAACACACACGAGTACCAAAAATAGAATTAAATTCCTTTGTTTTCAAATTGTGTCAAAAACAGTAAGCTCAGCCTCTACTACAATTAGGCCAACTGTGTCATTAGTCAAACGAGGTAAACTAGTTTTAACTTGCCGCAGAAATCTGTCCATTTTCCCACTAAAAATCAATGCAGTAAATGCTGAAAACGCCTTTGGATGTGTGGATTTAAAAAATGGATGGTCAAATAAGTTAAAACTTTGTCAGGTTTCCCAAACCTTTATTCACTTTCCTTTAAAAGTACTAGACTCTTACTGATTACTTAGTGTAACGCATGTAAACTTGTTTATTAAAGTATGTAATAAACAAAAACAAAAGAGGCAGAGCAACGCTTTATGAATGAAAGGTGCTCCAATTATTTTAAAAGCAGTTAAGCTTTTCTACACAACTCTGTGCAGGAAGTTACAGGCCTTGGTATGACTAGGGAGTGACTGTGTCTCTGGCCCTGTTCCTGAGTAAATGATGAAAATTGGCAAGCACCTGAAGAGAATGCGGAAAAGCTGACGCAAGTACATGTAGTCAGGTGCCTCTTCAAATCGCAACCCACGGCAGTAGTTCAGGTACATGGCAAACTCTGCTGGGAACCCCTGGAGAAAGAGTCAAATGAAAGAACAAAATGAAAGATCTGTACAAAGCCACAGAAATGTCATGTCAACCCGACCTTCTCTTGTTCAAAGATGGAGGAAATTAACATGTTTTTTTATTTTAGTATTACAAAGGGAAAGTAGATGGGGCACTGTTAACAGAAACAGACAGATATGCAATCATACTGTCTAGAACA
>JBAJNP010005679.1:0-28104 GCA_036877545.1 Yasuhikotakia modesta
TAACTAATTTAATCTTGTTCAGTTTTTCCTTTATGTAGCTAAAACCGGTCAATTTTTTTCCCAGTAGACCCAGTTTGGAACTTGGTGAGCTTGAACGTTTTGTACAGTCACGACTGGTTCTAATTTAGCTCGCTGTGAACGGTTGAGTTCCACCGTTAGCAAATCAGCTCTGTGCTGGAGACATATGGAGGTGGGCGGATGAATTGGTAAATGTTTATTGTGTGCTGATGTGTTGCCTCGTGTCACAGTCACACTGTTCAGACATACGGCTCAATCAAATCCCTGCAGGTGCCAAAATTCTTGGTGTCTTTCGGACAGACGAGCAGTTTTCCAGCTAACAATTTTAGGTTGTAAGAACGTTTCCTTAAAGTTTCCATTAAGCAACAGAAATGTTAATGTTTTTTAGATGTTTTATTAACGCAATTGCTTGTTAATGAGAAGTGGTAAAATTCTGTGATGCTTTAAAATGCCTCTAGAATGTCGCCTATGTAGCAGAACAGTGTTCCAGAATGAGAGAAGCTGACAGGTGTATATTGTTCTTGTAACGTTCATCCATCATTAATCTGTGTGTCTGGGACAGGCCTGAGGGGGACAGTGACCTCAGATTAGTAGCTCTTGAGTTCAGCACTGTGTGTAGAAGAACACACAGTTCAATGGTTCTATCTTAGAACGCTGCAGGAACATTTAAACAACCCATATCATCGATGTGTGTTCACTCAATGTGAGCAGGGCCCCTGTGTGTTACTGTGTGTTATATAATGTCCTGAAACTAAATAAATACTTCAAAAGTTTCTCTTTCAGGTTATTTGATGGATGAAAAGGAAGGCGGCTATTAATAATAAGTGAAATTTTGCTGTGACAGTTTCATAAATTGGGAGTTAAGGGGCAAACAAACATTTTGGGCTCCAGTATTGGTTTATTGTTGACAGTGTAATGATAAATGGTGAAGTGTTTGCCTTTATGCAGCACATAAAACATGAATTTACATGTATTTAAAAGGCAACCACAAATAACAGATGGAGGGATGGAGAAAAGAGCGACAGCAAAACAGACTGAAGGAGATAAAGAACAACATGCATATGTAAGATTAAGATGTTTCGCATCCCAACAGTCTGTTCTGGTGGTTACCATAGCAACATGTACCCCACTTCCCCCGAAATGCCACATGAGTCGAAAGAGAAGAGAAATCAGATGAGACATCTGTGTGTAAAGAGATGCTAAGATGTACATGAGGCCACCGGGTGTGAAAAGAGCTAATTGCCTCGCTTTCAAACGAAACAGTGGAGTCTGTCAATGGCTGATCCCTGCAGATTCTTGCTTTCATACTCACATTAGCCGAGCTTCAACTTTTGGTCCATTTCCACCACCCCACAGTCCATCTGAACAGAAACTCACCAGCTCCGAAGACAGAAAAACATCTGAGCTGCTTATTTGACATCCTTATGACCAAATGAGACTCTGCACTCTGAAGTCCTACTGAAGATAAGATTATCTTGAAAGGTTAACCGTTTATGTCCATTAAGCAGCATTAGACTAGCCCACCGCAGTTTCAGAGAGCAGCAATTCTGAGATAATTGCACAGCAGGACTGTTGAGTCTCTTTAGTGTGCACTCTCTAGTAGTTTTGTAGTTTGGTTTAGTTGTGCTAATGTTGTGATGGTCATTTTCAGCACCTAGCATCATGGCTGCACCATTGCACCAATGCAAATGTGCATTTAGGCATATAGCGGACGCTCGGTTACCAGCGTGGTGTAGAAACACTATTCACAGCCATGTGAATAGCCAAAATGTGAGGGTGATAGTGTCTAATAATATGTTCTTTGTAATGTTTACCTCTCTCTTCCTATCTCTGTTTAAAACAGAGATTAGATAATAAATAATAAAAATGATTTGATAATATGTGATAATTATGAATTACTAAAAACTTACTATTGTGAATGAAAGTAATGAGAGGAGAAAGTTTTGAACAGTGATTTGTGATGCAAATTATATGCAGATTATTTGAAATTGATTGGCAGAGAGGTATATTGATATTATAATGTATTGGCATATATTACTGAGGTGACTAGCACAACCAAATGGAAAAACTGTTGAAGTAAATGTTCCTGATCTGGGAAAACGGGAAAAAAAGTGGGTCAGGGTCTAATTAGGGCCGGGTTTCCCGCATTCCCCAGCCTCACACACTGCAGAGATGTGAAAGACACACACACACATACTCACTCCAGATTCAAGCTGGGACTGTGACAAACATCAGCTTTTGGCATAATTTTGAAACACAAGTTAAACAGATATGATTATTGTAAGTCATGGGGTTTACTCAGCTAACCGTTTTACAGCTAAAAGGTTGTAAGAACGTTACCCTAATGTTTCCATTAAGGAAAAAAAAAGTACATGTTCTAGAAATGTTCAAAATGTCCAGTTTTTTACATTGTATTAATGTAATTCTGTAACATTCTTAAATGTTCCACTAAATACTTAAGGACAATGTTTTTGATATATGAGATGTTATTCTATAACATTTCTATGAAATGTTATTCKAACGTTACTRAAAGATGTTTTTGCAGAGAGAACTTTTAGAGAACATTAGCCAATGTTATGAGAATGTTGCCTGCTGGCTGGGTACTCTGGGTGTATGTAAATGTAAATCATGTGACTGGCTGCACCTCGTTCCTGCTGAATTTCTGCCCCAGTTTGTCCAATAAGCACAAGGCGACTTTCAAGGGCAAATCCAGGGTGATGAATATTTCAGTTCTGAGAGCTCTGAGTACATCTGAGACTCCATCCTCCCTCATCAACACCTCCCTACAGAGATAAACACAATACCAAACCCAATAGGTCTCTTTTGTTTGTTGATTTATTAAAACAAGCTTTTAAAACGCTACAGCTATCCTCACTGCATTGACAGACACTTTTACAGCACGTTCAAGTTCACACATCTTACACATCAGTACATGTTCTCTTTGGGATTCGAACCCACAGCCTTTACGTTGCTAACACAGTTTTCTACCACCTGAGCTACAGGAACACTGATAGTTAAGATCGAACTGTACATTTACTAAATGTGCCAGTGTGTCTGTTCTGCCTATTAAAATGTAGTTGCAGCTATTGCCTCTTGATGCACAGCTCTGAAATATGCAGTTAAAACCTCCTCTTTTTCTCCCTGCAGATGATGGGAAACTCTCCCTCGATGAGTTCCAGGCTTTCTTCTCTGATGGGACGCTGAATGAAGAGGAGCTAGAGAAACTCTTTCACACCATTGACTCTGATAACACCAGGTGACTACAAACACAGCGCCGGACTCACACCCCTGACCGGGATTTAATGAACTGATTAAAAGCAATATGACGTTTAAGGTTGTTCTGATCTATTGAACCTGAATTGCAGTTTGATTGCCAGATCGTTCCTTTTCCTGTGTATGATCCAGTCCAGTTTTCGATTCGGTACACGTTCTCCAACTCACACTTTTTCCTCAGTTTGTTTAGCCTTGCAGCAAATATTGTAGATTTATATACAACAATAACACTGGGTTTAAATGTTAGTGACTGCCTTGCTTTTCAAGAAGCCAAAAACCAGTGTGTACCAGGCAATAAACGAATATTTTAAGTGGTTTTAAAGATTTAACACTTATGTTTTAGACTTTAGATGCTGTGTAATTGAAAAGCTATCAAAATAAAAGCTTTCTGTAGGCTGTGCAGAAATTGTAACTTGCTTAAACTGTAACTTGCAGGTTAGTGAATAAAACAACAGATGTTGTGGTAAAATGCAGTGCAATAATGTGACAGAACTGTTTAGCAAATTCGCCTCAGAGCGTTTGAGGAAAATGAATGAAGTTCTGTCATTCTAGCGCTGTGATTATTCCGCGAGCTTATGGGGGGATTGGAGGGGTGGGTCAGTTCTTATCTTGCCTGGGGCATCAGGATCTTTAGATGTGGGGGCAGTTAAAGGGGAGATTTCATTCAAGGGTAATGAACAGAAAAAATAAAACATAAAACTGAGGGAACCGGAATGATTAAAGAATGCGGTTGAATCATTCACAAAGCTATTATGTTTGCTTCTATAGAGCAGAACAGTGTTTCATTCTCAGTAAACAGCGCTTGAATTTTTAAAACTATTTTTCATTTGGTAATAAGCCAAATAAGCTTTTCCCTGATGTTTTTAAAGAGGCAAAACAGGTAGCCTGAAATTCTCAAAATACAATCATTCACTCCATCTATTTGTGGAACAAAATTTATTTGTATTTATTTGAAATTTTGCAACAATTCAGACCTCATGAAAAAAATGGCTAATTGAGACCCTCCAACCCCTCATATACATTAAAGCACTGCCTGTACGTTTTAAATGTGTGGTAGGCGTGCTTGCATACTTCTGATGAAGAAGTATACAGTACTTCACGATTTACTGAACACCTTATTTTTCAGTGTTAGAAAGAGAGAGAGAGAGAGAGAGAGAGAGAGACATCTGGTCTCTGGAGACAGAGCAGCTCCAATGTGTTTATTGTCTAATCACATGAATCACATTTTTAAAATGAATGATGTAAATTAAGCAGAAATCTGCAGCTGTTAGGATGCGGCTGCAGCTCCAATGCAGCCGTCTCTTTAAGTAACAACCCACCAAAGCCCATAAGAACTGGTGCGGAGAAAAGGATGGAGAAGGGCATGATGGGAAGGGAAAAACACTGGGGTGGAAGCAGATTAAACGGAGGGAAAAAATGAACATTTTAGGCATGCAGTTGCTCATCTTTTGTCCCATTGCTGTTACACTAGATATAAGATCTCCTGGGATGGCATTTAGCCAATCAGATTAAAGATACGCTTATCTGTATAAGTGCTACATGTAACCTGACTTAACAGGCATCTCATGACTACTGTACATATTACTGTACGTCTGATTCTTTGAGTAATTCTTGGTTTTTGGTTCATTTTCTGTACTGTAATTCTCATCCAGTGATGACAGGAATGGTCACACTACTAATGGCTATGAAGGGAATCGACCAATAACAAACAGAGGCATCAAGGCATTTACAGACAGTAGTGGTTTACTGTGTACAGTAGGTCACAAATACTGTAATCTTTATGAGAGCAGCCAGGCATTATCCGCTCAGTGACACTGAATAAAACAGGTTTGGTACAGTTAGTTATTCTCTCATCCTGTAAATGTCATGTATATATTTTTGATGATTGAATTTGTGCCTTATTTTGCTGATGTTAATTAGTTAAAATGTGAAGAGGTGAGAGGTGAAAAGTTGAAATAGATTAAAAGACTGAGAAACACATTTGTCCTCCTTTATTCTCTGTTACACACTGGCATCAGTTTTTCTCAGCCTAAGAATGAACTCAATTATTCATCCCTCATAATGAAAACTCTTAAATCCCAACACAACAGACTATTAAACACTAACAAGTCTCTCCCTTTTCAAACACACATAAAATAACACTTAATTTCAGCATCTACTCTGTGGGAACTGAAAATTGCCTGTTTGGTTTCAGCAATGCAATGGGACAGCCTGTTAAAATCATTCACAGTGGTTTATAAATTTAGTGCAAAGAAATAAAGCGCAATTTAATTATTGCTTCCAGTGCAATTGTGACAGATGTTTAAGAATTTTGTCACATGATCATTTACTAATTTTATATAATCTGTGTCTTTAATGATTTGATATATACTTTATTTGACTATCTGGTCCATCAAATGCTTTGTTTATTCCATCTTTCCATTCATCGTTAATTTTTTTTCTTTTGAATTGTCATAACCTTGAGTTTGTGACGTAGTTCAGTATGTGGGTTTTAAAGTTAAAGCTTTTATATTGAGGATTAATGTAAATAGACACAGTTGTAGGTGGTTTGGTTTAGTGAGATACTGTAATACGACAGTGATTTTTCCCTCTGTTTACTGTTTATTTCTCTGTCTCTCTGTTTGCTGCCCATTTCCTGTGACGCATTAGTAATGTTGACACCAAGGAACTATGTGGTGAGTATAATAATAACTGTCTGTTTGTATGTTAGTGTGGGAAATAATACAGTTACAGTACGTTAGGATAATATTTTGATATGTATTTGAATTTTGAAACTCACAGTGCATTTTAAGTTATTAATTTGATCAGTATGTATGTTCCCTGGGATCAAACCCATGACCTTTGCACTGCTAATGCAGTACTACCCATTGAGCCACAGTAACACATTAACCAAGTCAAAGTTTTTAAACATACTGACAGTCCTGTCGACGGATAATGCATTTGTTTTTAAATATTATGTAGTGTTTAATTTTAGTTACCCATGTGTACCACAAGCTACTTGTGTTGTACGGTAAACATAGTACATTTAGTATATTGCCATGGCGACTTCCTACATACCTGTATTAATATCAGCATTAGCCATTAACAACCCCTATCAGCTATAGTACCATGATGACGGTGCATCTACTGTAAGTCAATGGAGCCTCCATATGAACGTCTACATCTCTGATCTGTTTATCAGATTACTTTGCCAACCACATGGGGGAGTATGAAGGTGTTCTGGCCTCGCTGGAGACCCTCAACCTGGCCATTCTTAAAGCCATGGACTTCACCAAGAAGGTGAGTGTGCCAAACCTTGAACAAACTGTGTGTTGCAGTTCAGAGTGGTTGTAACATAAGGAACATTTTTGCTTGACGCTTGATCTTTCATAACTTGAGACATGAAAGAGTTCCTGGTCTGATGTTTCTTCTGAGATTCTCCCTGCAGAAGGTATGAAGAATTCATAGCCCAGATTATTTTGTATTTGTTGTTGTGAAAATGTTTGATTTCACTTGAGAGTTTGAAGGTTTTTTAGGAGAAACATCTGAAAAGCAGGAGGCCAATATTGTTGCTTCTACTGAGAAACAAATGAAATACCTTATACCTGTAAATTTTCTTTTCTATGTTCATCTTTGTTTGAAGTGGCCTTGCAGAAAGCTGCCAATGACAAATCCAATGAGATGCTTGCAGATTTGTTAAACGTTCACAAAACAGTAAAATCTGGATGACAGTAACTTGGTGAATGATTGTAAATCTGAGTTTGCGCCCAATGTGTCTGTGTTATTAGTGGTCTAAAAACAGAAAGCCATTATCTGTAAGTGTACTACAATAAATCCCTTCTCAGATGAGGAATAGATGCTGTGGGAGTCAAGTGTGTGTGTGTGTGAGTGTGTGTGTGTGTGTGTGAGAGAAAGAGAGAGAGAGAGAGAGATTGAGAACACACAGAAGTCTCTCAGACTCATCTAAATATAACCTCTGGTTTCAAAGTTTGACTTGCATATTCTGTTTGTGGTTTTCATCATTAGCGAGTCTGTGTTCAGTTAGACAGCACTGCAGATTATTGAGCTGTACCCATCACAAACACAAGCCACTCTCTCACTTCCATTCTGTTTCTAAATGAATATGTAATCTAATTTATAGCAGGCATAAAACTCTCTCTCTCTCTCTCTCTCTCTCTCTCTCCCACTTGTCTTATATCATCCTTTGACAGTTTTTCTTTCCTCTGCTTGTATTTCATGTTCTCCACCTCTTACACATGCTGCAGAATGTAATAAATGTTTATGAGGTCTCTAATACTACAGGTCTGAGGTAATAGTGTCTGAGTAATAGTTGTAAAATATCTGGCTTAATACAGACTGAGTGTAAGAATATATATAAGAATATAAGAGGAATATTAGAAAAACGACAGAAAGAGAGGATGTTTCTTTGGCAAAGCAAGTGTTTTTCAACCAGAAAAAACAAACTCCGTAGGGAATATAATTACAAGCGGGACTTTAAGGTGGAGTGAGTACATTCTTGTATGTTCAAATACAAACCCTGAAAATGCAAAGGCAGCTGTAACTATTTGTAGGTTTAGTCTCTGCATAAAGTAAAAATGGTCTCTGTGCTCTCTGTGGTTGTATGAATTTAATAACATTGCTGTTTATTTAAGTATCTCAGTCAGTAAACAGAATGAGTTTGGGGCGGAGCTATCTTTTGGTTTGACCAATCACAGAGAGGTTGGTGTTACTAGAAGTCCTGAAATGATAGCTTTACTTACTGTACATTAACCCCTAACCAATAACTAACTACCTAACAAACAAACAAATATTTTTGAATTCTGCAGAGTTGCATGGGGTGTAAATATGTGTGTTTGTAACAGATGAAAGGAGACCGCAGTGGTAATGTAATATATACACACACACCAGCATTGTTCTGCAAAGTGCAAAACTCTAACAGCAGCTGTCATTCGATATAAACCACCAGCTTTCTTGTACTGAACATGAAGCATTAATGCACAATATATCGTGCCTGAAATCAACTGCTTTTCCTGATACATTATTGGTGTTTGGAAAACCCTCAAAATATCACCATATTTCCAATGTATTTCACTTCCGTAATTAAGCACATCACAAAATGGATCACCCACCGGAACAGACAAGCTCACTCCCTCAAACACATTATCAGACCACCCAGACTGAGATCAAAGAGGCGTCTGTCACGGGCACAGCTATTAATAAACGTTACTGTGTCTTTATGCCCCATTACTCATCATTTAGTTCTCTGTTCTCTGGAGAGGGTTAAAGGCTACGGCTAATTATTAATGTAAATGTGTTATTTTCATACTGCCCATAAAATATTCATGTTCAGACACACCAGGCGTCAATCTGAGCTGTAGCTTGTGTGCATTTTTAGCTGTTTGATTATTCGTCTATTCTTACAGTGAGAATAATAAATCTTCTTTTAATGGTCTGTGTTGGATCAGTTATGTTCTTAAAATATATTAACGTTATTTACAGCTGCTGTGTAAATCGTATGGCAATTCGACAGTATGTTTAGTAATCTGCATTTTTATCTTTTGAACAGAGATGGTGCCAGAGAGACGAACAGTTACAGTTTGCAGCTCTAATATCGTCATACGTCACAGCTGTAGGCTATTCGACAGACGACGGTTGTGGTATTCCTTTAAAAATTCCTTGTCTTTGCCTTGTTAATTGCCTCAAATACTGAGGAGCACTGATGTGTGTGGAGAACAGTTCCTCAGCTTCAGTCTGTCAGAACAAGAGAGCAAAGTAGCAAGATTGGAGACACAGATTGAGGGAAAAAAGTTTTCCTGTTGTCAACAGACTCGTTTTATCTGAACGCACAACTGATCTGTCGTTCACGGCCGACTTGTCTTGACGGTACCCGCTTGTCCTCTTTCTGTTGTGGAACGAGCGGAACAATCAGGGGTGTGTTGTCAGTGATGAACGTGATGTTTTTCAGGGGGACGTACGAAAGCAACATCTTAAAAACATCTGCATCACTACAGATCAGCGTGGAGAGCCGGCAGATGGTTTCTGTGATGCTGTCTTCTGCTGTACTGCACCTCTGACAGAATATGCATGATTCTGTTGAATTATTGCTGTTGTGAAAACAAGAATAAAGGTTGAGAGCAAACAGGAGAGAATTTGAAATTGAGAAACTGAGAACAAGGTGCATGCTAGTCAAAATTGAGTGAGGTGTCATACCTGACAGAATCCACAGACCAAAAAATAAACACATTAAATGATCTGCTAACTCCTGAGGGGCATCATCACCCCTGCTATGGCGATTTTAAGAGATACTTCAAGAATATGGTTTTAATTGGCCACTTAGAAACAGGAAGTGCTAAAAGCTGGATGCCATTGGGAGAAGACAACAGAAACAAAAAAGCAAGAATTCATTAAACACATTTCAGCGTTTCTTTGCATGTCCTGCACAATCCGTTTTAATGAGCTACTCTCATTAGTTTCTTCTTAGTTCAGACTCCTGGACTGTACCCAGACATTTTAAAAACTGTGCTGCTTGTTAAGACGTCAAATAGAGAACAATCTTAATAGAGATTTTTTTTATTTGTGGCTAAGAATTGGTTTTAGCGATTGGTGTTAGCGACGCTACACTGAAGCTTTGCCATCATTTAAAGCATCTTGTATTTTCATCGTTTCTGATCTTCACGTATCACTCTGTGCAGTTTTCTGTCTAAGCAGTTTTGCTTTATTCTTTTGATGTCTTCCGGTTAATTCGAAGTCACTTCCAGTGTCGTTGTGTTATATACGAGTTTAGTCTTCATGCACTGAAGTGTGTGACTTGTCAGAGGATGAAAACGCAGTTATTGCAGGTGTAACTGCTGTTTAAAATGGAAATGCAGACATTCATTTGGAAGCTGAGCTGGGAGCTGGGAGCTGTCGCTTTGAACGGCTTGGCTGTTCTTTGCACCCTGAAGCCTTTGTTTGATGCCAGAGTTGGTATTAATGAGGCTGTCACACGGCAAACAGTAATTATGCATAGAGGAAGGGATTTTGGCAGCCTAGCAGAGTGGGCTGGTAGCTGCCTTGTACAAGTTTACCTGTTTCTACAGAGACTGACAGAATTAGATGAAGGAATGTGGCAGACGGTGCTTATATACTGTTATCTGTCAGCTGTGATTTAGAGTAAATGCAACCATTGCACTGTCACTGTATATCAATATATATAATATTCAATCATATGTAATACTGTAATATGTAATAATATGTAATATTTACAATTAATATTTTCTTAACTAGTTAAGAGTATCTCAAAAGAAAGGAGGCTGTTTTTGTTGCAAAATTTGCCATTTCATGAGTATTTTTAAATTCCCAGACATATATTTGCTGTATCCTACTGCAAAATAATAATTTGTGTGTATTTGTGTTTATTTGATGACATCATCTTCATCATAAGAGGTTAACCCCTGTGCCTTTGTTTCTAGTTTAAACTTTGTCTCGTGTACAGCAACATTGACGCCCTCTGGGGTCCCAAATTGAGGTGAAGGATATTTGCTGAAAATATGATTTTTATAGCTGCAGGTGGGCTGGATTTGTTCTTCATCATTTCATTCTGACCTCAGGTGAGAAGGTTTGGCCATTGCTATATTATAAGAAAGGCCCACATTCTGTGTTCAGTCATTCCCTCTTTACTCCATCGTTTCTGGTTCTACCATGTCACCTTGGATACCTAGTTTCCTTGGTAACCACTTATGGCGTTTGATGGTTGTTTGGGGAAAATTATATGGCGTCCGTAAAAAGCATCATGTTACAGGTCTCAGACTTCTAAAAGTTGTTTTATAATAGAAATTGAGATGAGACAAAAGTTGAGACAATGAGACATAATGAGACAAATGAGACAAATAAGCCAATGGGAAATGCCTTCCCATTAGCTCAACTGGTAGAGCATTGCGATAACACTGCAAAGGTTGTGGGTTCGATCCCAAGGGAAGGCAAGTCCTGATGACAAAAAATATGTATACAGTGTGTAGTGTATAGTGTAGTTCCTTCTAAAAATTGTAATAATCAGATATATTCAAATTTTGTGAATTTTTCCACCCTTTTTCCAAGGAGGATAAACTAGAAGCATTTTTCAGAACATAAATCCACTGTTATATCCAGAGACATTTACTCAGTTTTCTGTCGAATGTGCATTTTACTACGGTACATTACCACAATGCTCTGAGGTAATTTAATTCAGGCCTCATTTGAGTTTTGCTGTTTATTAGGTTAGCGTGGAAGACTTGTACACTGTGTTTATAGCCGCTTGCTGTATATCATATACTGTACTGTACTGAAATATTAAAGGATCTATACTCGTACTGCTAAGGAAAAAAACAAAGATCTGTCAGAGACAATAACCAACTTCATTAATTCCTGTTTTTTACACACTAAAGCACAAATTCAGGCTGGATGATTATGTATGAGGAGGCGAGGTGTGTAATATGTAATGTAAGCATGTCATAATGTTTCTTCCTTGAGTAGGTTCAGTGCTAATGAGACTGGCACAGTGTCCCAGGCTGCCATACATTATTTAACTGTTTTCTGAGCGTTCAGGGTTTCTGCTGTGTTGAATTGTCGTAGGTCAAATGAATAAAATTGATTGGCGGTTTAATAAAATATCAGGTAGGGGTTTGACAATAAGGTATAACAATTGTTTTCTTGTTCACTGTTATACAAGTAGGAAAAGACTAACAAACAGCAAAGTCACCTGTGGTATTGTATCTCACGCGCTGTGTGGAGCAGAAGATAATATAGCTGAAAGCCAGACTGAGGATGTTTTGTGTTTGGAACAGATTGTAAATACTTGCTTCATCATTAGCCCACAGCTGGGGCATCAGATTTCACGACTGATGCCTCAGTCAATGCACTTACAAAACCCTCCCACCGTGACATAGATCTGTGGTTTGCTCATCATCACACTGTAGGCTGACACTGTTATGTTGTCCTGTGTTCGTGAGGATAATTCCTCAGCCTCAAGTTTCCTGATTAAAACTGGCTGGAAAACTCAGCGAGGTGATTATAATTAAAGCCCCTGTTCACGTTTGCTGGTGGTGACTGCAGCTTGAAAACAACATTGTTCTCAGATGCCTCCCACTGCCTGTTGGGGCGTGAACACAGATTTGCACTTTCGAGTGGTTTGTTTTTGTTGTGCACTCTCTGAGGTAAACTACAATTAACTTCTTCATGCAAGTTCCTTTCACCCATAAGCTAGATATGAAGCTGATTGAGATGCCCTCAAACCTCTTGAGATGCCCTCAGGAATTCTGACGTCTAACTGCTAAAAGTCAAACCCACAGAGGATTTGACTGACGTAGATTCAGTGACATCTGATTTAATACGGTCTGCTTAACAGAGTGATGGTGAATATAGATCCACTCAGCTTACAGGGAACGTTCCTAGCTAGCGTTCTGTCAGTAGTGTTGGTAGAACATTTTTGTAACATTATATATGAAAAACATTGTTCTTAAGTTGTTAGTGGAACAATTTTTAAAGTTATGTTGATTTTTATGTGACTTAATGAAAACATTAGGGAAACGTTACAACCTATTATTAATAACTGGGTGTTGTCTAGCGGTTTCCCTTAAGTAATTTCTTCCCCATGAGGGACGGGGGTGTTTGACAGTAAAGATTATTGTTAGATGTCTCTGAGAATTCAGCTCATGGTCTTTTCATTACTGAGTTATATTGCGGTTTGTGGTTTGACTAAATTAACTAGCTTTAAGTCACTAACAGTTACTGCAATTACTGATGCATTCATCTTGATCCATAATTCAAAGGGATAAGCCGAAATCATGGTGTCTCACACCAATTGCTGCTTTGCATACGATTTAAAGAGAGACGTTCTGTAACTTGCATTTAAAAGGTAAAATGTTTTTGTCACAGCTGATGTGATCGCACCATTTTCTCATTAGATTATTTCTGCTTTGTTTAATACTCAGAAACTGTTAGGAGGAACAAGCTGTGATATTTGAAACCTGTTTATTCCCTCAGAAATTGCATTTAAAAAAGGTCAAATGCCTGTAGCTTTGAGAATGGATGGCAGAGGCAAAAATGTGCAATTATTTGATCATATTTGCAGGTATTTACCAAATATTGTATGAATCTGTGCTGATGTTTGTGCAGAGATTGACTTTGTGTGTCTGTGTAATTGCACACCAGCAATTATGTTTTATAGCATTTTTTATTTTACATTAAAATGCAATTTGTAACCTTTGACTAACCTTGAAATGTCTTTACAGATGTTAAATACAAACTCACTCTCTCGCTCAGCAACACAAGACATCAGATTGCTTGACTGCTCCTCTCGATGTCTCACATTATCTATACCTACAGAAAATCTCCACTCTGAGCTGTCATTGGTTAAACTGTTCTTCCCGGGGGAGATGTGAAAAACCAGTAGCTGTAACAAATGAAAGACTTCCGAAGACTTTCATCTCTCAGTTTCCACAAACTGCCTAGAGTTAGAGGAAAGATTTTCCATGTGTGTAAGACGGAGAAGGAAAACCGTGTGTCTTTATCTTTCCATCCATTTTAGCACACACACTGTACATGCTCAGGACAATAATGGCGTCAACGCTAACTCTTCCTTTCCCACAACTCGACGTCTGTATTGTCATGCCTTCATTTCTTACCAGGCTGGAATTTAATGCTGCTTTTGTAGCATGTGTGGTGTTGTGTCTCTGGCTGTATAGCACCATTATACCATGACTTCTGTTGTGAGGCTAAGCTAACGCGATTGTGATTAAATCTCTTCCCTCGATTCCCGGAGGCTTTGTCTAACCAGGCTAAGCTGCAGGTTTAGACCGTAGGTGGAGGAGAACATTTGCCGGTCTCTGTCATGTTCTGTTGTCTTAAAATGGATGTTTTATTCAGTCGTTCACGCTTCCACTCATTCTACAGAAACGTTAACTCTGTGTTTATGTAGCGGATGGGATAATGAAACGTTCTTCAGATGTTTTGGGCAGCAAGTGGTCGCAGCTCATCCAGAGAAGAAACATTTAGTTGAAAGCTAATTCATATTTTGGATGAACAGATGCTCATGTTTATATAAATATGATTGTGTTGTGATATAAGGAGTTGTTGTACAGTATGTTGTTTGTTGGGGACACAGTACAGAACCAGACCTGTAGGGATAAACTTTGGTTAAGCTCAGATGAACTTAGATGAACTAATATTTGAACTTAGCAAGTATAATAACATGATGCAGCATTGTGATGAACAGTTTATGAGGGTGTTTTAAAAATGTTTGATCTGAGAGATATAAACCAACTAATATTAATCACAGACTTTAATAAACTCCAAGAATTCTGACACGTTCTAGGTGATGATGTCACGACAGGAACTTTTGTTAGGAAAAGCAAATGGAAGAAACATGTTTTGTTTTCATCTTAATTAGATAAAGATTAAGAAACATCTGGAATATTTCTCGTGTAAAAGTATTGCATGGCACCTGGGAACAGGGACAAAATGATAACATCTGTTCAAGTCAAAGTAGTGCAATTATTTAAAAGTCATCCACATGTTTCTTATTTGTTTTTAATATAATATATGCTAATGATTAACAAACCAAGATGATTTTCATCTTTAAATATGTGAAGATTTAAAACATGTTTCATATATTTATGTATATATGATGGGACATGAAAATACCACTTTAAATGTACATTATAAAATGATTTGGTGCAGTATGCATGTTTTTTATAATTCGGCTTGTCAACAAATGCTGTGGCTTTAAATATTCTATCTTAACTGTAAGCTTTCATCTATCTTAAGAAAATCATACTAGACACTACAGCTCTATGCAGACCTGAGCCAATTAATCGTATCCTAGCAACAGTAGTCAATATGTTTCTTAGCAACAACATTTTGTGATGCAAACTTGGAGGCTGGGACAAATCAGTCAAATCCCAATGTAATGTGCCATTTATCCAGGTCGCCTCGCCACTGGTTTTTTTAAAAAGAACAGTGTTATATATTTAAGCTTTTTTGATACCCAATCTAACTTAAGCCATAAAATAATGAAGCTCTTCAGATATTAAGTGGAAATGTTATTTGTCTCACAACCTGCTAGTATGCATTTACTGACCTTATTATTTTTAACACTGCCAAGCACAAAAAAATCAGTGTTATACCAAAGGTGACATATTCCCGGTGAAAATCTTCAATTATTAGATCATAATCCTACACAGGTGGGTGGATTTACCCCTCTCTGGTTTCCCATCAGCCTCAGATGATGTTCTTTCGCTCTGTATGAAATGTCTTGTGTCGTTGTTTATTCAGTGAAGGCTTGTCTTTGTGCATCAGATGTACTGCTGTCCTGGCCTTTAGCACAGGTGTGTTACGGTTCCTCAGTCCAGAATGTCACTCATTGTAATTCAATAATTCACATTATCAGTTACACTTTCAAAAGTACCTGGAGCAGATTTACAGCAGGTGACAGATTTTGTGTTGGCTGGCGTTCTTTAAATGTTCACTCAACGTTATCAAAAGTTGTTCTTGCAGAAAAAAGCTTTCTTTAACGTTATATATTATGTGTTAGAATGTTACATATTATGTCACATGTCAAAAACATTATTCATAAGTTGTTAGTGAAACATTTTTTAAACGTTTGATGCACATTCTTAAACTATTTTGTTTTTGTTACTTAGTGGAAATGTTACAGAAATATTCTTGCAGCCTAAATTGAGAGCTGTGTTTGTTTGGGCGAGGACAGTAAAGCCTGGCTCTGTGTTTGCTGATGTATGTTAAGGCCCTCGCTGGTGCTGACACGGTGTTGGGCTGCTGACCCAGCCTGGCGCTAGCATAAATCATGCTAAGCTTTCAGCCATCACCATCAACACCTGGTGGCTCCTTGTTTAGTCAGGTGGACGAGACAAACACCAGCATCTTCTCTTTAACACTTAATATTTATTCATCAGCACAGCAGTTGTATTTTTCCGCAGCTTCCGTTCAGTGTTGCTCTGGAAAAACTCCATGTTAAAATGGAGTCGCCCTGGAGCAACCTGGAATTGCTCTTAAAGTGACTGCTTTTCTGTTTTTTTTCTGCTCAATCTGTAACTTTTTTGTTGCAAAAATTCAAATTGAATTATTAAGTACATGACAAATCCTTACCTGGATTTACAACATTAAGTTTATAATAATGACAATATATAATTTGGGCTGTCTGGTCCAGTATCAGTCTGTAAATAGAAAGAAAGATTTGGCTACTGTAGACGGTGTGGCGTCTGTAGCTTAAACTTATCCACATTAAGAAAATGACTCTGCAATTTTAGGTTTTAGCCAGAGATGGCGCTAAAGAGGCAAATGTTACAAGTTACAGATTGCAGTGTTAAATTTGGGCTGCACTGTTCCTTTAAAAAAACTTGGAAAACCTGCATTCTTTTAGTTTCCACAGCCATCTCAGTTTTCATGGACTAATGGAGCTGTACAAGCTGTAAGGTCTTACAATCTATTTTATTAGTCCTAATGTAGACTTACCCTGAGTCTGCATGGCACTAAGGCATCATTTATCAGTCCCTCCCTGCAGTCCTGTCTTTCCTGCCAACTGCGCTTTTCCATTTGGATATTCAGCCGCAATCTGTTGCGAAGGCCAAAGTTGGTTTAAATGCTGACCATGGAAATCTTCCTGTACATCAGAGAATCATTTTGGCATCACTAGCTGTGAGAGAACAAAAGTGTTGTTGACTTTTTTTAATATGCCTATGATTTGGGTTTTGGCTGTTATACAAACTTGTGTGTTTTTAAGCATTTAATTTAAAAAGAGGAAATTTCTGACAATTGGTGGTTTAAAAAAACATTTGTGGCTGAGACAGTGGCTCCCCAGCTAACAATATTAGGTTGTTAACTGTTTAAAACATCCAAGTTTTTATATGTTGGAATAATATTATTGCTTTGTTAAAAGAATGTTGTTCAAACGCTTTTTTAGTTGTGTAACATTTTATAAACATTCCACTAACAACTTAATTTAACTTATTAGTAATGTTTTTGATACATGACATATAAAAATGTTTTCCTAACATTACTGCATTTCCTCATCCTACTAACATTTCCTAAACAGAAGTCTTGCTCTTCATCAAATTCATGCAGGACCTTCTGCAAAGCAATGATGCACCTCAAGTCTTCATCGTTGTTTCTCTCTGATTCGCTCTATTTCTGTCTCGCTCACTGCAGGTGTATGAACGCGGAACTAACGTTGAGCAGTTTGTGACACGCTTCCTGTTGAAGGAATCAGCCAGTCAGATTCAGTCTCTTCTGAGCTCTGTGGAGAGCGCTGTGGATGCCATAGATGAGCAGCACACATCAGTGGGGTGAGAACTGTGTTTGCATGACGTTCTCTCAAAAACCCATGACCAGAAATGTGAGCTGACATGATTTGTGGTTTCCATCACGGATTCCTCTAATGCTAGCATTTCTAGGTTGTAAGAACGTTTTGCTAATGTTTCCATTAAGCAACAAATGTGTTACTCTGAAAGTTCTTGGTTCTTAGACATTGTATTTATGTTATCGCTTAATTAGAAAATGTTGTTTTTTATTTATGTAATATTTTAATAGTGTTCCAACAACAACTTATATAACAGTAATAAAGCTATTTTTACCTCGAGACCTTGAGAACACCAGTCCATCAGGCCATGTTTATATCCATAACTTTAGCATTTAGCGCTGCATGGTTTAACAGACGCTTCAGTAATTAAAGTGCCCATCATTACACTAATCGCATGATTTTAGGGGCTGATAATATGCATGATAACAGCGCAGGGTTGCGATCTCAGCGCTGCATGACATGCAAAATGCAACCTGTGTTGTAATCGCCCAGATAATTGATTATTGAGCCGCCAACACACACATTTGCTCACTGAAAATGATTATTATTAAATGTTTGATAACTGTTCATAATAAAATGATATTTATCACAGAAAAATGTCAATATTTCTAGATATTTCTATCAGCTGTATCTTTGTCCTTGTTCTCCCTGTTATGCCCCAGATCGTTCCCCAGTAAGACCAGCCCACGTGTCCCAGAGAGACACTATGAGGCCCCGGTGCCGGATTACCCCCCCAACAACAGAGTCAGTGCAAAGGAGAGCGTGAGAAACATCAACACAGGTGCAGGTGAGATATCTCCAGACTCCAGCTGTCTCCACATATGCTGGGCTAAAAAAGTGTGTATCGCTGTGTCGTGTTCACTTTTAAGGGAAGAACGTTGGAAGTGAGCAGTCTGTTGTGTGCTGCTTAATTTTGACTTGGAAAGCTACCAAGTTACCAAACAGCCTAAGAGCCTGATCAGTTTGCACATTGCAGAGATGGTTTTAGACTATGAGTCTTAGACTGAATAAGCTGTATTAAAACTGTACGTCTTTGGTGCTGTACACTTCTTGTACAGCTCTGATAAAGGATGCATGCTTTTTAATCTTCTCCGTTTCATTTAAACACAGCTTGCATCTGTTTGTGAAATCTGATGTTGAGCCAGTTGTATGGATGCCACTGCAATTGCTAACAAAATATCACAACAAGTTTAATTTGTTTTAAAGAAAGAGAGTTCACTAAAATATGTTTGTCAGGTGTTGAAAGTGCTAAAAATGACTGAAACATTTTGGAAACTTTTGCAGTAATTTTATGTTGGCATGTCATTCATTTGACAGTTTGGCTCTGGTTTGGTTCTGACTGGAGCCGCAAACCTGATGTTCTTTCCAGGTCATTATTGTCATGGATAAACCATCCGAGATAATTAACATGACTTGATATTGTCTCACTGTTCAGATTATTCCTGTCTGTGCTCTTTTAGTCTGTTTGGGTGACTTTTTACAGAAATATCACAACTCTATTTACAATTCTGTAAAAAACGTCAATATAAAGACTGTTAGGTTGGCAAAGGAGGGAAAACTACATCTGCAACTTATTGTTTTTCATTATTGTGAGGGAAACAGATTTGTAGTGAATAGAATTGACAGATGGGACACACTTCCTGCTCAGATACCTGTGCTAGCATCGTAGCTTTGAAATCTCATACTGTACTTATTTGTATAGACTTCAAACAGCTCTCAGTTCAGTCTCATTCTGAGACACCCTGAAAAGACTTAGACCATCTCACTGACTAAAAAAATGGTTTTAGGCCCTGTTCACGCTGTCCTTATCGCTATGGTAACAGTTTATGTGTCCCAAAGTGTCTCCTCTCCCCGTTTAACAGGCCACATCAGAACAAGGGGGTGTTGGAGACTAATTGGTTTGGCACCTCAAGTGAGGCTGATTTCAAAGACTGGAAACCCTTTTGCCTCATTAATAGAATCTGTCACTGCATAAAAGAAAGAAAGGGAGTGTGGAAATCATGTTAAACGCTCTCTAATTTTGGTTTTCTGTGAAACACAATGTGTTCTTGTGTTAAATTCAGGAGTGTGCCCTGCCTTGTTTGCCCTAATGATGAACCTTTTGAGAAATGTGTAACAGATGAATATAATGACGGTTACATGATAATGTCTGAACGTTTAACTCGCTCTGTTTTATCACTATGACAGCCGGTCAGAGAGGAGAGTTAAACTTCTGGAACTTTCTGCAAATTATGCTCTCTCTCTCTCATTCTCTTTCTCACTTTCTTTCTGTCTCTCTCTCAGGAGCTGTGGAGGTCAGAAAAGAAGGACTTGAGACACAGATCAATCGTCTGGCTGAGCTGATTGGACGTCTGGAGAACAAGGTAACAGGTTCATCTTATAACATGGAGAGTTCAGGTGCAGGTATATATATGACATTTTGTCTTCTTCATTTTTGTCTTCATCATGTCCAACTTTTCTTTATTCGTTGTAAAATCTGCTAAGGTCAGTCGATAAAACCAGGTTTGAGGAACATCTGAGTCCGTAGATGATTCAACACTTGGTACATCCGTTCCTCATGAACTTCAGTTTGAAATGAAATGTCAGATGTAGCACAGAGCGTCTGTTGTGATACAGGCAGGGTCGCATGAGTTAGTGACCATCAGACTGTTGACCAGTCAGCCTGTTGTTGTCTGAATATCCCCCCCCCACTGCTGCAGGAAACGCATCATTTCCTTTCCCATCCAGTGGTGGCATCACAATAACCTCCAATCACCATGGAAACGGTGCTGGCTGTCACTGCGGCTATTGGTTTTGATTGATAAGTCACCACCGCTTGCCTCAGTGAGAGAGACAGCTGCATGAATTTGTGGCATCATTACCGCCCATTATGTATTCTGTCATTCCGGAATGCAGGCAGGGAAGGAAAATTCCTCACCGGCGCTACTTGCTTTATATGGATGAACTGACTGGATATGGATGAGACCAGTATGTCTCATTTTATGGAACACAGTTTGTATATTGTGTTAATGTGTGTATGTTTAACTTCCTCAAGTTGAGTCAAGGCTGGTTTAAAGGAATAATTCACCCAGGAAAAATAATTCTGCCATTTATTCACCAGTTACAAAGTTTGTCTTTAATTTTCTGTAGAAAATTAAAATTGTACATTTAGATATGTTCGGTTTGTTAGCATTAACATGTTTGGCAGGATCCTCAGGTAACAGAACGTTCTCAGGATGTTGGCTAACATTCTCTGTAAGTTCTCTGAATGTTACCAAGAACATTCTTACAGTAGTGTTAGTTAGTATAAAGTTAAAACATTACTACAACAATCAAAATAACATTTCAACATTTTTGGTACTTCATGGAAATGTTAAGGAAATGTTCTTACAACCTAAAATGATTAACTGGAATGACATCGGTTAATGTACACAGATGTATGAGGACTTAAAACATTTATTATTGAAGAAGTGAAATATCTTACTGTTATATTGAACACCAGAAAACGTGAGCGTGTATTTGTTAGCAGCTCAATTGATTGAGTGTTTACTGGCAGACAGCAGCAGTCAGGGGCAGCAGAGGAGAGAGAGAGAGAATTCACTGGAGGTTTTCTGTTCTGCTTTGTGTTGCAGACAGTTTGGTTTGACCTACATCAGCGACTAACAGACACTGATGGAACAACTAGCGCAGTAAGTACTGAAGCATGGCTTAAAAAACACTCCAAAACAATGCATGACCAATCACCCTTTCTCTCCATGTTGAAGTACAAACATTAAAGAATAGCCAATAAATAGCTATAGAATCTACCATGTTGTTCCATCATGGCTTTACAGTCTTTAACACACCTGGAGCAAAGCTGCCGCCTGTTTTTAAAGAAACATTTGTGTCTGTGTATGTCAGCATCATTTCCATGTGTTTAATTCCAGCTTAGAGGGTCATTTTAGCCTGTTAAAGATAGGCAGTGTCACACCACACTGAGCCGGGCCAGAAATCAGTGCAGGTCTGTGGATTGCAGATAGACACAGCAGGAAATATGCAGAAATGTCACACACCGTTTCGGCTGAGAGTGAGAGAGCAAGAGTCTTTGATCTTAGAAAACTTTGTGGCTTTGAAATGGGTCATAAAATTGTTATTTTAATATCATATTTTACGTCATTTTATATTACTTGTTTTTCTAGTGTTTAGGAATAATTCCATCCATCCTGCTTATTGTCTTAGAACTGAGCAGGGCAGATTTTTAAACATGCATTAGTTGGACCAATGGCTGATCAGCAGTTTAATTCATGGTAGCATTATGAATAAAGGAATATAAATCAGACATCTACTGATAAAACCAGGAAAGAGGGAGAGAGAGAGAGATTTACTTTTATTCCCATGTATGTCTTCTGGATGCAGTGCTTTAATCTAGTATTAACAACGCGGCTAGTTTAAAGAGATGCTAAGTTCAAGAGGAGAAAAATGAATATGCGATACGGTCAATGTTGTCGGAGAAAGGAAAACGGAGGGAAGAAAGATTGCTCTCAGGAAGAAATGGGATGGTATTCCCCAGTTTCCATGGAGACGCTGAAATACCTCGTACGGTTCCTTACGATTTTATGGCCTCGTTCTTTCTTCTTACCTAAATGGAAGAAATGTGTGTGTGTGTGTGGGTAGGTGTGTGTGTGTGGGTAGGTGTGTATGTGTGTGTGTCTGTGTGTGTGTAGGTTTGGCTAATTGTTGTGCTCACAAATCTAGTGATAGAATGAAAAATAACTTTTGAAGTAGAAACAGAAATTGGACATTTGAAGTTGTCCTCACTTTTTATAACAGTCTATAAATGAAACCAAATTACTTTTTGAATTGTAATAATGTCAAATATAAATGAATATAATCATTTAGTCTGTGAGAGGTCCTCACATACTGTAGTGTGTGTGTGTGTGTGTGTTTCCCAGGCTAATGTATAATGCAAAAGCATAGCAGAGACCCCCTCTGCATGGGGGTCTTTCGAGTTCATTAGTTTAGCTTCCCTCCCGAGCTTCATTGAAATACACATACACTGAACATAAAAACACACACAGTACGTTCACTATCACTTCATTCTTCCTGAAAGACAAATAAAAGGCTTTGCAAGGAGAACAAAAAAATAACTAAAAGCTAAAAGAAAGCTAAATTGAACTGGTTTCTATCAAAATGGTGGAATAAAGGACTTTAGTAACACAGAGTTCACACATGTCCCACACAGCCCAGAGACTCAGTAACAGTTTTTCTGTGGGTCACGTTTGCTTGGTCTGTCAGGCTCTTGTTTATCAGTTTATTCCACTGCGTTGAGTCTCAGTAAAGCCTTTCGGTGCTGTTCAATCTAGCACTGAAGACTAATGAACAACATTAGAGCAATCGGTCGCAATGCAGCGTGTTAAAATCAGCCCCATGTTGAAATTGGATATTAAGTCCTTACGCGTGCGTGTAATTATTTACACGTGTCTTTAGATCAGACCCCCGGCGGAAGTGAATGAGAAATAAAAGGATGTTTATTGAGTTTTGTGTAGTCTGGGTAATGTAGTGTTTCTGATTAGCGTTGCAGGGCAGTGTTTGCTAGCGTAGTTCTCTTGATTAAATTCAGGGTATATTACCGTGTTTTTGTTCTTTATTACCCCGGTCAAATCAAAGTGCCTATTGGCTTTGGTTAGTTTTATATCACCCACCTGTTAGGAAAAACAGATGCTCTATTAAGGATTTGACACCATATTCATTGCCCACAGTGTACAAGAAATACACTGACACCTCCAAACACAGTTTTGCAATATTTTACACTTGTTTATTAAGCAGGAATTTGTTTTTTAATAGCAAATATTGCTTATTGTGATTTCTTAAATATGTCAGCTGCAATCTGTGACTTGTGTCTCTCTGTCGCCACCTCTGTTTGAAACAAAAAATTGCAGGTTACTTATGTACATAAAATATGATGATTTTTCACGCAAAATCGGACCTGACAGCTCAAATTATAAATCATTAGTATAAAAAATAATATTATTATAATGAACACTGATGTTTTATGTACTTTACTGTTGTTGTTTTACATATTTAAAAAAACCTTTAATTATAGCAGCTGTATTTAACCAGCAGTCATATGAACACAATAGACACAGAACTGTGAAATTATTTGAATACAGACATTTAAATATTTAGCATATAAATGAAGAGGTTTATTCCTGCTGACATTATAATGATATCCAGGCTCCTTAGGGTGTATGGCAATAGTCTGGTGTATTGAAACCTATAATTTCTTAGAGTGTATTGCAGAGTAAGATCAGTTTTTTCTGAAATCTCTCACACTTATTAAAAAAGATGACAGCACCGATTTAGAAAAGCGTAAGAAATCTGAGTGACAAGTTCTGTGAGAAATTTGCGTTTATGTCAGAGAAAAGTTCTAAGAATGTTTTGAAACGTAACAAAACAAAGCTGTTGTTTTTAAAGGTTTGTACGTTCCTTCATTTGTGTTAGCCAACCACACTCCTACGTTTCACAACCACTTACATTAAACTGGGAATTAATGAGTTACCGAAAGACTCCTACAATAAGGAGTGTGACTGTATTGATTTTGGCGTCTGCTGTCGTTTTTATTTCACTTTCTTTTGAAGGAGTAACATGATGCTGTAACACACAGCTCGCAGATCTTACATAATTCTTCAGTATGGATTTTGCCTCTTAAGGATGAGAGGATCTGAGCTTTTAAGGCAATTTGCTTTCCGGGGCATTTCTCAAACACAGAGCTTGTGGCCAAATGTTTTTTACTCACAGTCTCTTTAAGAACTTGCTTTCTGAGACATGCATCTTCAAAGAACTTTGATCTTAATCATATTTTTTTATTATTTTGCTTCTCTGTATTTTTAATGTTTGTAAACATGACATGCATTCTAATTATTTCTCCTCCAGCCCTACAGACTACCAGCCTGTATTACTGTATTACTGTATATTACTGTAAACTAATCTAACACTATAGCATCCATCAGGATATACCAGGTTTCAATATATCCATCCATCCATCTTTCTCTCTCTCTTTCCCTCTCCTCTCTTTTTCACTTTATGTTCAACTCCCTCGCTTTCTTTCTCTCTCACTCATTCTGTCTATCTCTCTCTCATTCTCCAACTCCCCCTATCTTTCTCTCTCCCTCTCTGTCATTCTATCTCTCCCCTTTTCTCTCTTTCTTTTAATTTTTCTGTCCAATTTCCTCTATTTCATTCATTCTTTCTTTTTCTCTCACTCATTCTATCTATCTTTCTTTCACTCTCATTCTTTTCAACCCCCCCTTTGTCTCTCTCTCATTCACTCCCTCACCTTCTCTCTCTCTCACTCACTCTCTCTCTCTCTCATTATCTCTTTTTCTTTCTCTCTCATTATCTCTCTCTCCCTCCCTCTCTAGTCGCTGTATCTGATTCGTCAGGAGATGGTGGTCTCTCAGAAGCAGTTGGGTGAGTTCTGTGAGGCGCTCAAACATTACCTGAAGGACGTCTCTACCCAGAGAGACTGTTTCCAGTAAGTGAACTGGTTGTTTTTCTTAAGCTTGACCTTCTGATAAATATTTTTCTCCTTCTCAATCCATTTAATTGAATTTGCCGGGATGAGCCTGCAGTTAATGTGACAGTGCAACACAAATCTCTGCCGTCCTTTGTATTTGTGCTGTCAAACCAAAGTGCCTAATGCTTTCTTTAGCTTTTATCAGCTGAAGAAAAACAAGCTTCTAAATACAGCCACCAACACATGGTTTATTATCAGTGCCTGTCACCTCAACACACATGTAACATGTCTTTTGCATTATATTATAGTGGTTCTGAATCATGCTGTGAAAATAACACTGCATAACTCTTTGAGAATGAACCTGTCCCTATATAATATATGCATCTTATTCTATATCCCTTTATGTGCCGCTAACAATGTGTATCTATATGTTGAAATATTATTCTGTATCATTGTCCTCCTGCGGTTAAAGACAAGCAGTGTTGTTGGTTTATTTGGTTTATGAATTAATAATGAATATAATAAATAGTTATTTGTTTTGCTGTATTAATACACTGCGCCACAAAGTCTTTAAAGATCATAAACTAATGCTAAACCTAAGAAAAAAATTAGAAACGAATCAATATCAGTCCTGGGTAGAAATAGCTTCATTATGGAGTTTTTTCTAGCCACGACTGAGGCGTTTTTTTAAATCCCCCATGATGAATAATTGTAAGACTGCAAGCATTTTTTAAATCCTCATTGATGGATTATTAATGTAAGAGCAGTAAGTAGAATAGCTTCTTTGGTAGCGTCTCTGACTCTGATCGCTGAGAGCTTTGTGTTGATGGTGGTATTTTGTACCGCTGTCATGATTTACATCAGACTGGTGAATAATTGATCAGTGGAAACGTCGGCGAGGCTCTACAAAGACCTTCTGACTGAGGACTGGCATCTCTGGAGAATCTCTGCCTCTTTTAGCCAACTTTTTGTTTCTTTATTTCTCTATTTTTTATTTGTGAAATATTTTCAATTTTTGAGGATGTTTATAGTTACTGAAATGATCATCTCTTAAAACTCTTAGAACAAATTAGCAAAACGATGTGACTAGCGGAACTTGAGGCCAACTGGAGTTTTCAATCACGTCTTCAAAATCACGTCTGCTGTCTCCACATTTCCTTTTAAATTAAAGTTGCTGTTGTGGCTTTTTTTGGTTAGCGTGTTGGATTTGCAACCAGAAGGTTGCGGATTCGATCCCCTGATCCAATTGGTCCACGTTTAAGCTACCTTCAATTAATAAATGAGACCTATATTAAATTAAGGCTAATAATTCCAGTGTTTAATTGCCTGAAGCTAAAGCAGAGCACAATATTTGTAAGGTACTGCCACCAAGTGGTGGGACAAATAATACTGTATTCTGTTTATATCTTCTTTAGAAAGGAATAATTGCCTCATTATCTCGTAAGCCCGTAAGCTGAAGACATTGTCCCTGTGTTTTCTTTCTCCTCAGTGTTTGTTTGTACAGGTTTCAACACAGTTTCCATCAGTCTGCCGGCAGGATCAGTTTGTCTCAGTGAGAGCGTGAAAATGAAAGTTTCTCACGGCTGTGTTTGTTTTCAGTGTGACTGCTGTGCGATTGCCCGACGGACTGTCCTTTGTGGTGTACGAGTTCTGGGACGGAGAGGAGGAATGGAAGAGGTAAAATTTGTAACTCTTCATAAACTCTTTCTCTTAAAGGCAGAGTAGACATTTTTTCAAAAATATTTGTGTTGGTGGTTGAAAGTCTCTTTATTTACTTTATCTTTATTACTGCAAGTCTTTATTACTGTAAGTCTTTATTGCTGTAAGTCTTTATTACTGTAAGCATTTGCACATAATGTCTCTGTAATAAAACATTTTGGTTTCGCCTTTGTGCGTAAGGAGAAACACATTTTTATTTGTAGCAGCAGGGATCATTTAAACCACGTTTAAAATGTTTTATTCATACAATAATCAGAATGATTCCATTGTCTGTTGTAAGACAAAAGATGCTTTTAAAAACCCACTTGGCCCCAAAATTAACATATGTACAGTATATTATACATGTTTCTTATCTTTTTAAGACACTTGGGTTGGGCTTGGAACAAGTGAATTTATGTTGTATTTAATCAAATCCTCCCCTGCGTGTCTCCCAGGCATCTTCAGACTGCATCCTGCAAGGCCTTCAAGCATGTGAAAGTAGACACTCTGTGCCAGCCGGAGACTGTGTCTACCGTCGCAGTGCCTGGTGAGTTCCAGTGAGCTCCAATGAGCTCCAGTGAGATCCAGTGCTGCCTGCTGTAGACCTGCTATGGGCACTGGAACCAAACCGGTCTTTGATTCACTTTTGTCATTGTGTTCTGAGGGAGTTGATGTCCTTATATTTCACGGCTACTATGTGTTGCTCAGTCTCATGTAGCTAGACCTTTAACTACAGCAAAGATGCTTTTTGCTTAAATCCTGAACTAGCCAGGAACCGCCAACCTAGACAGGAAGAGCTCACTGGCGTGTACAACAATCAGTCACGGTTTGTTGTTAGTTTGTTTTTTCAGTGCTGTTTAGGGACAAGGTTAACAGACGTACATTATAAACAATAGATCGTCCTAAGAAAAAAAATAGCACGGCACTCCTTCATAAGTGAACACGTTTTGTAGTGCACTACAGAATATTGTCTTGTGAATACTGAAGCCTTGTGACTGAGAGGCAGTGAGGAGTTTAATGACCTGACACAGATGTACTTGTTAAGGCAGCATTAATGATTTACTTTGCTTTATCACTAATAATGAGGTTCATGTCTTTATTGTCTTCCAGCCGCCTGGTGCAGTCTGAGCAGAGACTGATGAGCAGTGAGTCTGAGACCCCCATCCTAATGCCTAAACTCCCTCTTCTGCTCCGCAACCCCCAATTCCTCTGTCACAGTCCCTGCTGTTTATCTCTGTCTCTTTTCCCTCTGCACTCTTTCTTTCTCTCTTTCTTTTTCTTCCTTTCTCTCTTTTGTAATCGTTTACAGTTTCCATTTGATATTGAGCCGAAA
>JBAJNP010005680.1:0-28099 GCA_036877545.1 Yasuhikotakia modesta
GATTTTATTCTTGTTAGATTTTTAACTGTTGGTTTAGTTTGAAAGAAACTATTTAAATTGCAGAATAAGGTATATTATGAAATCAGTTGTTAATTGTCTGCAGCTGATCAACTATTCCACCGGACTGTGGGAACTAAAATAAAGTTCACTGCAGCCTCACTCCAGTGTAATTCAAACACCTAAACCTACCGTCAATTTCTGAGATTTTTTTCTCCGTTTCCTTTTCCATGACTTTCTGCCCAAACTTTATTTCTGCCACCTGAGCCACTTTCTCCGCCTCTGCACACATGAGAAAGGGACAGAGTGACATGCTTTCATTTTTACCTCATCAGAACCCAATCCACACGCTTATGAGGCTGAATGCTAAGTAGACCATCTTTGTTCACCTATAATGGCCTTTTTCCTCTCTGTCTCTGCCTCCTTCTCGACCACTTTCTGTGTCTGAGCCGCAATGAGTAACTTTGTTCTCTCACTCTCCCTAAGAGGCACACATGAACAGAAAAAAAAAAGATTATTCCTATCACTTGTATTTAGTGTGAACAGGCTGTGATGAGCTATTAAACTCACATTAGTTCATAGTTCCTGCGAATGCTTTCTGGAATGTTTGGTTTGGTGACACGGACTGCCTGCATAAGAGAGAGATGGTAAAAGAAACAGAAAGTGGGAGAGAAAGAGAGGTTAAAGAGCGGGAGATGTTTAAAGCAAAAGAAGCCAGAAAAATCTTCCCACCAAGACTTTGTTATGAACCAACTTTTGATGTGAACAGTTAAACTGCTTTAAAAGAACATTTTTTTTTCTTCTGTAACCCAGAGGCAAAATCAAACAGCAGGAGGCATGAACACACAAATTCAACAAAGCAGTAAGTGGATGTTCTTATAAATACTCCTAGGATGATTCACAGTTTATTAACTATGAAGTGGGTGACAGTTTTCCAGAAAATCTTGAAAAACACTTGAAACGGATCTTGAATCATTATTGATGATGTCATAAGTGAGTTGATGACTTGCAGATCATTGGCATCATAGAATATGATAACAGTAATGATGGAGAGCAACGTGTTAAACATACAAATGGTGCGCCCAAGGTTTTTAACCTGCTAATTAGAACAAGCTCCAGCTTGCACCGCTGTTTATGGGTAAGGCTGCAAACAAATATTTCTAAGGGTTTTGGGGGCTCCAAGGGATTTGATGAAGGAAACTGAACCTTGCCAAACCAAAGCTAAATTAAGCATGAGAAATTGTGCACAATACACAAAGAGGGTAAATTCAGTGCATCAACAAACTGTACAAGTCAGCAGAGGTTTTCTCAAAATTCTGGTAATAGGTTATGAAGGACCATTGTTATTTCTAGTGAATTGTTTAGCTTAGCCCTGATCTTAAAATGTTAGCACAAAAGATTAAATCTCATTGAACAGAACAGAACTCTGGATGAGAATGAAATGCCAGAGAATGGAACTGTCTTCTGAATTGCACCTGAATTATGAGTCCAGGAGCCATGCTGGTGAGATCTTCCTGTAGGGTGAGCTTCAAGTTCTCATCTATTTGATCTAAGACATTCCAGAGAAACGGGTTAATTTATCAAGCACATGTGCACACGTGTGACCTATTACAACAAACCCACTGTCACATCACAAATGTTCAGCAGACAATTAAAAGCAGCTGAGAAGCTTTTAGTGGGCAAATGCCGAGCACCCAACTACCGCTAGAAGGCAGTAATACCGTTACTACACTCACACGATCTGTGCTGTTTTAAACTCACAGAGGAAATCTGTAAATAAATGACTGCAAAGCTATTACAAGCAAGCAGAAACACATGCTGCCATTTGATTATCTGTAAAAGTCAAGTTTAGACCATATGGTTTGTTTGAGGTTTAACTGAAGTATCTTCTGAATTAAATTCTTGTTAGCATTTATGATCAAGCTAATTTCAATTTATGCCTCAACAGAGTTTAACATCTATTGCTATAAACCTAGCAAGGGACAAAACTTTAACACATGACATTCAATCACCCAGCGCAGTTACAATCCCAGCATTAGGAAATGAAAGCCCAGCACTTACCAAACAGACCTATGTAGACCTCCTGAAGAGTGTGAACACTACAGAACTGATTCAACTCATGATGAACCTTGTTGAAAATCAGGGCTTTGTCATAATCAGCAGTGAAGTTTCTCACAATGTCATACACTGGAGTGAAAAATGAACAGAGCACATGGCAGAAACCACATTAACAGTCAGTGCTGTCACCTAAACCCCACTGAATAAATTATGCCAGATAGGATTATAATGAGTCCCTGGGATAATTCTGGTTGTCTCCCATGACAATTGGCTTGTTTATAGTTCTACACTCAATGTGTATAAGAGACCAAAACTATTTTTACCTGCTGAGGAAATGAGGTAGTTCACCACCTCAATGCGATCGAAATAAATCATTACACCTCCACTGCAAGCAAAAAAAGACAGAAATGAATGCAAAATAAATAAGGAACAAATGAAGCCATGAATCTTATTCAGTGTCTCCATGATTCTCTCCAGCCCACCTCTGAGATGATCAGAAACATCAGACTGTGAATCTGTTATAAACCTTTCATATGCCAAAAAATAATTACATGATGTAGGAGAGCTACAGCATATTGTTTCATACATGCACCTGCTATATTACGATTATTTATTGCTATATGCCTTATAAATAAATTTATCAGTCTTTGAATTTTTGACTTGCTGGTACAACGGCCTTTAAAATAAGTTAGAATCTCACCTTGTGCCACATGGAACATTCTTTACTTCATCTGTTTGTAGAGTTGTCTTTAGTAAAACAGCAGGGAGGGACAAAGAAAGAAAAACAGAGAGAATATAAACCACAACACTGAGGTTATAACAGTTAAATATGCCATCTGTTAGTCTTTTACCTGTACAGACTTGAATGTAGTTATGAAAGGCAACATCAGATGAAATCCAGGACCGCTGGTGCCAGTCAGCAGAGCTCCACCCCTAGAAGGGCACAATACAGTACAAGTATCAGACCTGTATCAGGTTCTGGGTACAGAGCCTTGAGGACTCTGGAAGCACAAACCTGTAATAAACACCCACATGTCCTTCATCAATTTTATGAAGTGCAGAAAACAGGGCAGCTCCTCCTATCGCGAGGATCACGGAAGCTATTGCTCCCAAAGTCATCCTGAACACAAAACAACCATATTAACCACAAATAAGAGAACATAAGATGCTTGCTATCTATTTTGCATCACAGAAGATATCATTATTGTACGTTGTGTGTATTTTTGGTATGCTATCTAAACAAACATTGCACGATAGATTGTGAAAGCACGTGGAAGTCAGTGACATTATTGCGACTTTACTGTTAAGAGGATTGAGCGAAGCCGCACGCAACTGCCCATCTTGTTTGCATGATTGTAAATAAATCGTAAAATATGTTGATTTAGTTAACCAGACTTTAAGCAGAGGTTAAGCGTTTTTAGAGACAATGGGTAACAGGAACTCTGAACTAAGCCACAGTTGTTCAGTAAAACAAAAGTTACAGATGGCAGCCAATAACTGTGGGCTTGTATCTCTGTAAAATTGTATCTCTTCTTGTGATACATTTACATTTAACTTAGACTCACTACAGTTACCTGATATATGCAAGAACATCCGCTGCAATCTAACCAATGGAAACGGTGACTAGCTAGCTTCATTAAAATGTCTATACAAACAAAATGACGCCAAACTTCAGCCACGGGAAGCGATGACTTCAGGGACAATTGTAAACTAAAGTAGACGTTACCTAAGTATGTTCTGTAACTCACTCCTGATGGCCGGAAACACGTACAGCCGATGAGAAAATACAGTGACGCTTTTTTGCGTCTGACGTCATCACTGTTTAACCTATCCTTCGTTGTGGCTTCGAGTTTCGTCTTTCGAGTGTCGCCAGCAGATGGCGACAATTGGATTGTTGTCGGGCAGGATTTTGGCAGAGAGAAAATATAATGGTAATTTATTTTCCTGCATGGTTGTGCTGTTTAAATACAAAACGCAACTTCATTTGGCGTTAATAAAATAGTGAGACTTAAATTACACGTGAACCTTCCCCGTATAACCTTCCCCTTGTGATGGGACTGTAACGTGCAAAGTAAAGTTTCAATGGTTCTGCAACTGATTCCTACAGAATCCAAATGTATTTCCTGTATGTAGTGGTGCTGTGGTGATGTCACTCTCTGGGTAATGTGCTGTATAGTCATATACACTAATAACTGGCCTTGTTTTATTGTTTATTTAATTTGGGAAACTAACATCTACTGTATGTTGTCCTTGCAATTTACTGAAAAAATATTTCAACAAGTGCTAAAACAGACCTTTTTATTCTGTGATTTGTAGTTTGTAGGAAGAGTTGCAAGCTTAACATTTTCAATGCATGCAAACACATTTTTAAACATTGCACACATCTATATATAAACAGACACAATTAAACAATGTGGCTTTATTCTTAAGGTAAACATAACTTCACATTCTTTTGAACATTTATGAAACAAAAAACATATTTTAAAAGCAAACAAATCTTGTACCCTATATATACAGACATATTACACTTTATGTCTTGTACTTGGGTTTCACTGTGATTTTAATGCTGAGTGAGGCGACAATGGCTGTAGCAGATGGCAAAAGATGGTAAGGTTACATCTTATTTGGCATGTTTCTTGAAGATGGCGATATACTCCTTCACATCATCAGGTGAGCCCAGCACAACAGGAACCCTCTGGTGAATTGTGTCAGGTTTGATGTCCAAAACGTTCATGGCTCCAGTTGTTGCCATACCTCCAGCCTGCTCCATGATAAAGGCCATAGGGTTGCACTCGTACAACAGCCTCAGCTGTACCCAGCCAACCCAAAAAAGAGCAAACCAATGAGAATGTTGCTTCTAAATACACTGTGAAATGTTATTGCACATCGTTTTATAAACTCAAACAGCTAATGAAGTAGCAATAATTAAATGTCTTACAGTTTAACAATCTAAACAACTCATAATTCTGCATTTATCCTTATCTGATACTTTTCATGATAAATTTTCCTCCTGCATTTTCTTACCTTGCCCTTGGGGCTCTTGACATTAGCAGGGTACAGGAAAATACCTCCATAAACCAGCGTCCTGTGCACATCGGCAACCATGGAGCCCACATAGCGCCCTCCATAGGGTGAACTGCCATCCTGCAGGCCAAAGAGATAAAGTTATCTTAGTGGGAGACACTAATAATAGCCGAGTGTGCAATTTTTTTTGATAACACTTTCTCCTACACCAGTGTCATATGCACAAACTATTCCATGTAAATTAAATTCCATGAGAAGTAAGCACTGTGGCCATATACTGAGTTATTCTTACATTGCTGTTTATTCCTTTGTTTGTTTGTTTACCAGAATATTTTAGTCAAACATGAGTGTATTCTGTATAAACATTATACCCTCCAGCTGTGCTATATTTATGTACTTTGTTTATCTGTCATTTTTATTTCTACATAATTTAATTTTCTGTGTAATTTTGAATGGATCTGTACATATTGTACAGGGCATGTTTAACATATGCTATAAAGCTAAAGCATACAATGTTTCCAAATGTTTCTTACCTCTGGGAATTTCTTCTTTTGTAGGTATTCTGTGACATCTGGATAGAAATGTTGCGCATAGCCTTCATTGAGACTGTAGATCTTTCCCTTCTTCTTAATTTTTACATCCCGGTCCACAAGTATGAACTCACCAATGGCCTAATAATGAAAGACAAGTGTGTAAAAAATTTCTTATTTTTAGAGATATCCTTATAGTGTAATGCTATATAGATTACTTACAGGATCAAGCATGAAGCAATTGACTCCTTGGCCTGTGGACAGAACCAGCATGGTAGCACTGCCATAGAGAGCGTACCCTGCTGCCACAATTTCCCTACCGCTTCGAAGGGCGTCCTTTTCTGAGGGCTCATCATCTGTGTCCTGGAGGTCATATATGTTCCATTAGTTCACTAATGACTGCAAACATGAGTTCTGTCTGTTTGTACTTTACCTTTCTATAGATTGCAAAAATGGTTCCGATAGAAGCTAAGCAGTCAATGTTTGAGGAACCATCCAGAGGGTCAAAGCAAACCACATATTTGCCCTAGGTGAAAAGCAAACAATTGAAGTATATAGTAATACAGTATTATATACAGTATTTATATAGGCTCCCACAGTATATATTTTAATACATATCACATTGGGTGTTAGGTCTGTATCATTGTGAACTGGGTAGAGTAAAGGGTAAAGTAATGAGAAGTTATAATCCTGTTACAGTACATATCTTTAAATTACTTAAACACAACATACACACACACACACACACTTACTCTTTTCTCTGGTTCTACAATAATGGCTTTTTCATCTTCCTCAGACACCAAAACACAGGAAGTGAAGGAGGACTTAATCATGTTTACAACCAGATCATTGGACAGAATATCCAACTTTTTCACCTGGTCACCTGTTACATTTGTGCTTCCAGCAATTCCATATCTGAGGAGGATAAAGAAAGATGTTTTAACAGTGAATATTGAATATAGAAAATGAAAGTAAATTTGTTTAAATGTATTCAGACTGAGGTTGGTTGTCATTCTGTTTTTCTCTAATGTACCTTAGTTTATAGCCCAGCTTAGATATTGCAGACTTCTATCTTACGGAAAGAAACCTTTAACCCCATTTCAACAACTGCAATGTTTGTTTGCATAGCAGTTAAACGGATTATCCAATAAATAAGTTCTGACTAAGATAAAGCTATTTGGCTAGATATTTTGCACAAAAGTGTGTATTCTAAGGTTACAATTTTAATCAACAATATTAAACAGACCACAAAAAACAGTCAAAATATAATCTCAGTTACTTCATTCCCTTAATGATTTTCTTTGCAATTTATTGATTTCTTGGTATATTCATGATACTCACAGATTGGCAATACCAGCTTTTCTGACAGCAGAAGAAATAGCTTTGATGGCTGTGCACATGGAGTTGAGAAGGGTCGTAAGTTCTCCAGTTCCTTTAGCTTTTCTGCCCTGTTCCAGGACAAACCTGGTGAGGGTCACCACATTGGTATCAAACGCACCCCTGTCTGACATGATGACTGACTGTTGAAGCTTGCGACTCCCTTAACGTCCCTGCAAATTTGGGCCACAGAGAATGTGTTAGAATGTAGTGTAGATATTTGACTGGGCTTAAAGGGGGAGTGAGATCAGTTTGGCCAATTGCAGGTAAGGTTAAAAGGTGGGAGTGTTTTTTCTGCACATCTAGTGAATGGAGATGAGAGGCTAGCCAAAGTCCACTGAGTTTATCACAGATTTGTTCCTGAATGTAGAAGAATATAGTCCCTCATAACAACAGAGCTGATTGTGTCAGTTCACTTGTGAATGACTTTAACTTATCTGGTTGTATGTAAATTTAATCAATCAATTGAAGACAAGGCTATTACATGATGATATAATTACGTTTTATGCAACTACTGCATAGACATTTTAGCAATAGTTGAAAAATACTTCTTTTTAGCCTATATAGAAAAGTATCTTGGTCTCACATTTGATTTCTGCATTTCATAAGAATGTTACAGAATATTTGCACAGATATTTCACATTCTACAATATCTGCAACAATGATTTATTAACCAATCCACAAATACAGTTGTTGACTGACTAATGATTTATAAAAGTGCATAACCGTCAGCAAAAAGTGTTAAAAGCGCACGGGCTGTCCGTGACTAACGTGCAATCCAAAGGTTAGGGTCCTGTTATCCCTCAAACTGAATCCAAGAACATACGCGTGTGACGTCATTAGTGTGCTTGACTCGCCGTTGCCAACTCAGGTAATATAACCTGAGCGGGTCAGTAAAGATCAACGAACTGATGACTGTTTGGGTTTATTAGCATTTAAACTTCGCTCCTTTTGAACCAAACCTATCCGAAATAATAATAATAATAAACTTGACACTAGGATATTTTTTAAATAATACATATTCATAAATATATAAATACAAACATACAAATATTTAATATTTATAATACATAAACAATAAATATATTGCTGTCTTTTAAAAACATTACAATAATATTTATGGTTATTTGATGTTTTGTATGATTATATAAAATATAATAATGTATATGATCATTATTGTTTGGAGTACTAAATCTTTATGAATATACAGCGCTCTGTATTACAGATCGCGGATCGGTCCTGTAACTTTAACAGTTTTACTTCCGGGGTAGAGGGCGTAGCGGACAAGACGCAACCAAAACATTGGTGAGTAACGCGTAGAGGCAAAAGAAATGACACGTTTGTCAGTAAAGCTCGGGTGAACTGTATACATCTATAAATCAGGTGTGGCTTCATATGGTGAACTTGTATTCAGATGCACGTAAAACCGTAAACACGCTATTTAGAAAATAGGCAGGGCAGAAATAGCTTCGTCGCTGTTAGTTTCAACGAGAGCAAATTTTAACGTAGGGATCTGATATGCATACAAAGGCAAATCAGCAAGATATGCTTGTTTTAATACAGCGAAGTTTTGGTTTAAAATGCTTAAAAGAACAATAGTTTAAATATGGAACTGTGCTTTAGTCTTTAGTTTTAATTTCTTTCACACACACCTACACTTTTCTGTTCTTTAATAAAATCACTTTTCTGTTCTTTAATTTCTGTTCTTTTCATGAGTAAAGAAACACTACTTTCATGCATTTATGCTTGAAAGCAAGCAACAGTGTATTAAGTAATATACACCAGGGTTGCGACTTTTATTCAAAGGATTTCTTAGAAAATTTTACTGAAACCTTAACCCACACATACACAAAGTTTTACACCGGTGGCTGCTAATAACTTTAATTGAATTATTCTCTTGACTTTGTAGTATTCACAGCTGCTCACTTTTTGCCTCATTTTTGTTCTTTGTCAGAATGGCTTCTTTCAGCTGGAAGCGTAAGGTGGGGGAGAGAGTTTCCAAGGCCACAGTGCATCAGTTTGAGCAGGACTCAGAGCAGGTGAATGATGATGTGGAAAAGGAGGGAGTTGATTGGCTGCATGTGATCAAGCGACGGCGTGAGGTGCTGCTGGAGGACTGTGCTGCTAAAAGCAAAAGACTAAAGGATGAGGGCACATTACTCGCAGAGCAGGGCAGGTAAAGGTTTATGCATTACTAAACATACACAAAGTAAACACTGTGTTTTTAAACAGAATTAATATTTAAAAAGTCACAGTTTAGGGATAGCGAGAAATGTTTAGAAGAAATAGTAAATGATCAATTTCTAAAAATGTTAGTTGCTACTTTGGTGAACTCGGCCTGTTATATTTTATGACAGTTTGGTTTAACAATTATAATCTGAAAAAAAACATCTTAAATAGTTTTCCAATGGAGCATTTTATCATCTCTTGAAGAAAGTTGTGATATTCTTTAAACAGTCTGGCCAACAGATTTACTTTGACAGATTTTGTTCTGTGTATATTTGTATGTTTAAAAGGAGTAAAGTGAGTTAAAGATTTATTACTGCACTTCTTTTCTGGACACACCATTATAATCCTCTTTGTGTGATGTTTCAAAATACGCTGGCTTTTGTATACACACACTAATGTGATATTGATATCCTAGTCTTGGCAGGCCACAGTTGATGACTGCTATGTTATTCAGACATGCTTGTTTTAAATTGTCAAGTTACATAATAAGCTGACAGATAAGGACTGTGGAAAAGGCCTTATTGAGTCGTGTCTCTCACATCTTACCATTTTCTGTAACTAATGTTTTTTCGTGGATTTGTCAGTTAAGTGCCAGACAGGCCATTCCAGTAAAAACCGTCACGCTCATTTACGGTTAATCATCTGTTAGCTGTTATTTAAACTGTTCAGCACTGGGGTCAGCAAGATGACACAGAAAAGACTGTCAATGGCAAAAACAGTGTTCCAGAGCGGTCAGCCAAACCGATAGAAAGCTGATCTATTGCAACTGTACAATAGTCATCCAGCAGATGGTGCAGTGGGTTAGCTATAGACTCACGGCTGAAGATGTGTGTAAGTGTTATTTGTTTACACTGGTTTAGGATCAGTGACCCACATTTACCTCTTTGCATTATTTATAATGGAACCAGATTGAATTAAGATCAGAAAGGTTAAGGGGCTTTTAATATATCAATCTTCAAAACAAGCCATGATCTATATTTCAAAATAATAAAAAGGTTTATGTATCAAAATTCTTTCTGAGATTGACTTATTGACTTAAGAAAACTCTACACAATCTGTAGACCTTAACAGCAGTTTAGATCAGTCCAGTTCAAGGAAGCCATTCATTTTAGCACTTAAATGGGACTCAATGCGACATGTTTTAGCAGGTCTGTGATAGCTCAACAGACGCTCACGAAGACAGAAAGAACTAAAACAAAGGTAATGCATTTCAGCTATCATTTTGATTGCTCTATTTTCTCAGCTGTAGGTAATTACATAATTGTTTAATTCAAACTTTCAGTTCCTTGTGTATTAATAAGAATAGCAGGTGTGTCTATATAAATAGTGCGGCCAAACTCATTCGTTAATGAGTGTTAGAGGACTGGAGATAGTATGAGAAGAAAAAAAAACTTTTCTGGCATTTCCCTAAGTGGTCTCAACTTTCTCATCATTTTACCCAGAAGCACCTCAGTTACCAGGAACAATGAAGTCAGATTAGGCCACTTGTTTTCTTCGCAGTGTCCAAAGAATGGTTGTAAACGTCATAGCCAGCTATTGCTTTCAGCGGATAAATAAATAACTTGAATTTACTGGAAGATGCTGCAAAGGCAGGGATTAAAAGGAAGCCATAGTCATTACTACCCCTAACCATTAAAGCCTTAACAAGTCCATGAGAGATCAAGAAAGACCTCTTTTACAACCTTTCAGTTCCTTTTGCCTTTTTAATAACTCGCTCTTTTATCTCTTTATCTCTCTCTTCATTGCTTTCATTCACTTAGAAGCTCCGGCTGAAATGCTTTTAATGGCATGATTAAGCTGTATTTTACATTTGATTGTGTAATAGTGATCTGCAGGTTACCACAACATCGCGTCCAGTGTTCTCTTTTTGATTGTCAAAAGAAGGCCAGACAATGTTTTCTAAGAATCTGAAATTAGCGAAACAGCAGCTGGCCTTTGGTAGCCTGTTGAATTATTTACCGCGGTTCAAGCCAAGTAAATGACAGGGCCAATGGCTTTTGTGTTTATGCATAATTACTCTTATGATTCCTACCTGCTTAAGGACAATTTGTCCCCTTAATGTTCTTTGGCTGCAGATGTGGTGCTTTGCATTCGGCAAGAACTGTCTTGTTTAAGACTTCACATTGTTCATATTGTCATTTGCTGGTTTTAAAAATAGTTCTTGTTGACCAAATACAGCCAGTAATAGTACAATTAATGAATTAATGAACATGTTAAATGATTATAAATGATACATGTTTTGAAATGTTTATATTAGCTGCTAGCAACGCCAATGTCACTTGTTTAATCCCAGGAACATAAGTGCATGTATAGACGGCACGTAAATCTGCCTAAAACATAAATGCATATAATAAAGAAGGTTTATAATAATAATTTGATTGTTATTTTTGATTGCTATTGTTATTTTTTGCTTTTAGATATTTTTGTTCTGTCCATAGTATTAGCTTCAAAATCAAGAAATATTGTTTGACTCACGGTTCAGTTTAATGCTCGGCGTCCAGTGGCCTATTTAACTAAGGAGGGAGAAATCACACTCTGTTACCAGCCAGAGTTTTAATAGGAGTCCAGTTAGCATTCTCTGGACAGAGAATTCATACCCCAGTATAGCCATACGTCATCATTCTGTGAGAGCACCAGGTTGATTTAGGCCTCAGAGGATTAACTGAATGCATATGAATCCACATAAATGAGATTTTTACTGTATAAATGTAATGAGGCTTAGAATGTGTTATGTACGTCATCCCAGTGGCAACCTTATTGCTGTCAACAATTTTCTCCTGTTACCAAAGCCTCTAAATGTCTTTTTATTTCCTAAACCACCTTCAACTTTCAAACCCTCACTTCAGAATTAGCTATTATAGTTGCAGTCGATGATGATACTGTCCCAAACAACGATCCTAGCTAATACTTTACACCAATAACTGAAAACAGCAGCCCTTGAAGAGGCGTGTTGCCCCTGGCGACCCTCATAATCAAGTTTTTTGGAGAATAAGTGGATTGTGATGAGGAAATTACATGGAGCTTGAGGGCAGTTGGTGCAGGTCGGCACACTGCACTCTGTCTGTCACTGCATTACAAACTTAAAACTTGCTCCTGTAAACTGGAAGGATATGAATGAGTATATAATTATTTGTGCATAAAATGTATATATTATAATAGGACAGTTAGGCATATTATATAATGTTTTATTTATGAAACATGCTTAGCCCATGCATGTGCTTTTTTAAAATCAGACGGTGACATCATACCTGATAAAGGAAGCTACTGTAGAATTATTAACCCAATATAAAACACTATGCTAAGCTGCATGAGAGTTTCCTGCTTTTCTTTGCAAATTCCTTACCCGGCCATTTAACTCTAAATTATTTAACTGTTTCTTTTATAAATGATATAAAAAGTTCTTTTTACTTTTAAACTTCTGCATAAATAATGGAAGAAAAAAGAAACAGAGTCAAATGCACTGATTACAAACTGCTGCTGGAGTTTTCGGATTAAGTTTTTCCTGCAGCACTTGTGTGGGGAGGATTGTGGGAGTTTGACTCATTTATCAGTCAGTTTTCATAAGAAAACAACAGACAGGTTGAGTCAGAATGTCTCCTGTCACTAAATGACATTTATCTAAGCTTTCAATCAGTGGTTCTGTGTACTGTGTGGTTCCATATGACAAAAATGTGAGAACATGCATGTTGTTCTGGTTGGTTTAGGGTTAGGGATTGGGTAAGTGTGATTAAATTATAATTTTAACAGCACATACCTTTTCAAATTACATTTTACACATGTAGATAATTTTTGCTTACGCTAGTGCTATAGGCACTTAAGTGCTATAAGCCATTTGCTCATATTGGACATGTTTTCAGTTTACTTCAGTTTGCACTTTTTGACTTGAATACTTGCACATTTCTCTGTGAGTTAATCTCTGTGAGTTCAAAGTCATAGTTGATACGTTTTGCAAGCAACAACAGGAAACAGCAGATGATCTATATATATTTAGTCAGCATATTTCTGTGTTAGACCAAACTGTACTTTGTTTTGAATGTTTAAACTCTAAATATCACTTTAAATATCACCAGTGGTCACATTAGTGTTTTTTTTAAACCAGTTTTCAAATTGAAAGCTTAACGGAAGATCTAAGACACAGTAATAAAGTGACAGAGGCATAGTTCTGTGACACTGTTATTGCATTGTGTCAAATACATCAGTGATGACAATAATGGTGTGTAACATTTTTCTGTTTCATGCACTTAACTCTCAACATGACTATAAACATGGTTTGTTGTTTTAATGATGTAAGAACGGACATACCAGGCCAGCACATTAAACTGTGACGTCATTGTGCAGCAATGGCTACGTTAAACCACTGGCTACGTTAAACCACTTCCCAAACCTCCCATTCTGTTTTTAAATCAGATTAACTAAACAGTTATTGTGAGGTAAAGTTAAGCGTTAAAGTTTGACTAATATCAGATACCGGCCTTAACAGGATTATTTCTAATCTAAACCGCATATCATATTACCGCAGAAGGTCTTACATATATGTTTTCTTATGATGAATCTCAGATCACATAAAATTGTACTCTGGTTATTTTCAGCTGCATTATCAATCCACGTAATTTATAATTATTAAACAAAATGTCTTGTTACATATATTGTTGTTGAACTATATGTTGAAAGACTTTGTCTGTATCTCTCTCTTATATCATATATCATATATGTATATATATCTTATATATCTGTTTATCTCAATATCTATATATCTTCACATGTGTTTCTGGGTCTGTATTGTTTCTTGTTATGCAGAAAGACTTCAACAAGTCTACTTTAGTGTTTAAATAGTGTTTAGATAAAAGTGTTTAGATAAAATGTTTTATTTAGTGTACAGTAATAAGGACCTATATTAGTTCTGATGGAGACACTGTTTGTGATTCTACATTCATTTGAGCAGGCTGTAGACATATTGTTTGCAGGGGCCATTTCTGCTTTATGTGGTTATTTTTTTGAACCACACCCAAACATTTGTGCACTAACATGTGTGTTATACTGTACAGAACATGGTTTTGTTGTTTTCTGCTTACAGCAATTGTGTGAAAGAAAGATGTTTTAAGACAGGCTGTCACATTTTTCTTTTCCACTAATAAAACAGAAGATAATGTTTTGATAAATCTTCTACAGTACAGTATTTATAGATGTGTTGAAAAAGTAATGTTTTTACCCTCACTGTCTCAATCTTTCAAGCTTGTAAAATTTAAAAATGTAAATGTAAAATTTGATAGATTATGCACATTTGAGATGAGAGATTTATTGACACCTACTCTCACATATCTACACACACTTTTTTAGGTACTGCGCCACATTGTACTGCTTACTTTTCAACTGAAACCGATGTTGTACCTAGAACATTTCCTGTATGAAACCTTTTCAAGCATGTTACATTTATAGCTTTTAATTCCCCCCAAGGGAACTTCAGTTTGAAATTGATCTGCAATCATGTTTCACCACCAAAACTGTATTATGCACAATAAATTGTTTATTCTTTTGGGATAACATGGAAAGCAAATCATTTTGGGAAATGGTAAATAGTAATTTCTTCCAAAAACCAGTCCGATCATTTACTGGCAAATCGTCCACGTCAGATTAAAAGTATGTAACAAATTTAAACGTAGCCTAGATGATCTACTATAAAAAAACATTTACTTTGACATCTTTTGAGTCCTTAAGGACTTTCTTATCAGAAAACTGTATTTTTCCCTCAGAACATTAATTTGCCTGTTTGTATAAACATCTGTAATACCTCAAGGTCAGGTTGTTTGTTAATCTCACTGGATAATTTTTGCATTCAAACTGCTCTCATTGTAGGAGACTGTGGTGTGACCCGGGACTTTGTTCTCTTTTGAGTAATGGTTGTAGTCTCAGGAACATTTTGATGAGCTATTAAGATGTTTATTTATACTCTTTTGTCAGTTCACTTTATTCTGGAGGGCAGGAAAGCAAGAACAGGCTTGCAGTGACACAGGTTGAGATCCTGTCAAACGTTTTGTTTTTACCTCATACAGTACATACCATTCACAGAGAAAATGGTACAGGTTGCCATAATTGTTGATTTTACAGTGTGTGAGAGCCAGGATCTTTTGTGAAGCTCAGCATGTTTGTGCATTTGTGCAAGCGAAGGCTCCTCGTCTCTTATTATCATCTTTTATTTGTTTGGCATTTTGAACTACAGTAGAAAGCTTTAATATTTGCTTAACAGAAGGCGTGTTTGTCTTGGTTTAAAAAGTCACTCAAGTTGAGTTTGTTGGCAAAAGTTTAAAGTTGATCATGTCCATGCTAGTTTTTACTATATCAGAATAATTCCTATATCTGTTTGCTAAACTTTATTCAAAGGTTTTTGCTTCGACTAAGTACCTTTCTTGCACTTCTGATTAGAAGTATTGAAACTAGCTGCTATACATCTGAAACACACTTATGTATATAACATTTGGTATAAAAAAGTGTTAGTTATAGGTTTCATAACAGTTTATTGGTTTTAGAAATGAGATTTGTAGAGGAAATGTCAGGTGTTTACGGCAGAAATATTTGTTGCTGTAGATTTATTGTGTGACTTTTGTAATTATTATGCGTATTTAAAAATCCTGTATCTCTTATGTGTATTTGAACTTGATAATGTGTGTGTGTGTGTGTGTGTGTGTGTTTGTGTGTGTGTTTGCATGTGTGTTTGCGTGTGTGTGTTTGCATGTGTGTTTGCGTGTGTGTGTTTGCGTGCGTGTGTGTGTATGTGTTTGCGTGCGTGTGTGTATGTGTTTGCGTGTGTGTGTGTGTGTGTGTGTGTGTGTGTGTGTGTTTATTAGAAACTGGGAGGCTTTGAAGAGATGGGATGAGGCTCTTCAGCTCACACCAGAAGATGCTGTGCTATATGAAATGAAGTCACAGGTAAAATCAGATCAATTATCAGTTCACATGCATGTTGTAATGTCATGATAATAATCATCAAGGAATTTGCATTGAGATTGCAACAGTGGAATGAACCAACCAAGAAAACCCACACACAGCTGTTATGCTGACACACACTTTCCTTTCTTCTCTGTTTTTCTGGCTGTTATTTTCATTTCCTCCAGTAAGTTCCACTCTCTCATCACACTCCCTATCTGTGGTCTTTATAAGAGAACATGTTGACATCTAGTTTTTTCCCAGACAGTCTCTCTTGGGTTTCCTCTCAGGCTTGTACTGTTACTGTACAAACACAGTGTATCTTACCCTGAGAACACTATGGACATACTGTAAGTCCCTCACTTTGAATAATAAATTCATCATTCCTTCTGATATTGGTTAATGCATCCAACATCAGTGTAAATATATGGAGCCATTTAGCAATTGATTTCTTTTGTCTCAATGTAAGAAATGCCCTCCTGCGTATAAATGTTTGCTTAGGGGTACAGCAGCGAGGGTAAGATTGTTAATTTATTAACAACTGTTCATGAATCACTTTACTTGGAATTGAACCGGCATTGAAACAAAGAAATACAATGGAGCAAATTGTTTAACTGCTAAGACTAGTTTGCAGTGTGAGAAAAATGTAAGTCAGTCACGGAACGTTAATTATGAGAACATAACACGTCAGCGTTTAGTTTGGATGACATGTTGCCTTCATTATTAACAATCTTCATTATTAACTTTAGAATGCTGTTTAAAGTTAGTTGTGACACCAGTTGTACGTTTCGGCACACCTGCTTGTTCTTCTTTGGTACTGTGTTACGCATTTTAGAATAACGTCATTAAACCAATGAAATAACGCAAAATGAATTGTGGGAATGTAGAGACCAAAAATAGTAAACAAATCAAAACTGACTTTTCAAACCTTATTTAGAATAATTAGCCTTTACTTGGGCTTATTTTCAAGTATACTGGGATGTAATATGGTCTGGCCCAGTTCACTCAATGGTCGAGTTAAATAATTGTCTACTAAACTTAAGCAAAAACCTTTAGACAAAACAAGTGTTGAGATTATGAGAAACACAAGTTTAGTCAAGTGTGTTCAAACTTGTGACCAGTAGTAGAAGTTTTGCCATATTTTGTCAAACACTTTTGATAAACATATTAATGGACTGTAGGGTAATTTTATGCTGTTGAAAGGTTGTAATGGGTTTTGCTTTAGTTTGGTCTGAAATGTTTCGCTTTATAGATAACACTAATATGTTAGCAGCAGTTGATGGATTGAAGAATGAAAGAATTAAGGTCATGTGATGTTCAGGGAGGAAAAGAAAATCAAGTCTGAAGACCCTGCAGGCAGGCAGGCAGGCAGCTCTTCCAAATCTAACAAGCCGGAACAGGAACTTTACCCAGAAACTGTCTTACCCACAGAAAAATGTTTATACACACATGCTTCTGTACAAACCACATGGTTGTACGTAGTTGTAACTGGGTGGATATATAAACAGAATTCTAGGGTGTCTAGAATAAGGATGACTTCATAAAACAACTAAGACATTGTCATGGTGATAGATGCCCAACAGCTATAGGAAATACATTTGCATAACAATAAAAGCAAGTATTATTCATAGAATACAGCATTGTTATGATGACAGATCATAGCAGTGGCCCAGTGATGTTTTCAGGTTGACAAACTGCCTATTATTAGTTTCAAAAGAAGCTTATCTTCCTTAATTTTAAACCTCATTCTCTTATGTCACCCTTAATATCCTGTGCAATTTATACCCTTTAATAAATCATTCACTCCTTTCTCACTGTCCCACAGTTGTTGACTGTCACGATAAAACTGTTCAAACAGGACATACAGGCTTTGATTTTTTTTATTATTATTTTGTTTATTATTTAATCATTTTCATTCCTTTGGCATCTAAATTAAATTATGGATTATTTACATTGATACCAGTCACATGGTATTGACAGAGACTTTCAACTTTCTTCTTTGAACACAAATGGAGTAAGTTTGAGAATTATTGACATTGTTTCCACATAATGAAAGTAAAGGGTGTCTAGTTCTATCTAACTTTTCCTTTTGTGTTTCACAGAAGTTGTTTGCCTTTGGTAGCATCTTTTCTATGCCCAAGTAGAAGCGCAATCAATGGCTTGGCTGAGAAAAATACAGACCCATTGCAGTAAAAATACAGTTTGCACACCCATTGCAGTAAACCAGGTTGCGTTCTGCAGTTATTTTATCCAGTGTCTTGATCCATTTTATCCTCTCTTAACCTTGTTTTTTACTATTTTTTGCTCACTGTTTTTTACCTGGCATTGCTCTTCATTTTTGATTTTTTGGCAAGAGTTTTGGCTTCAGTGTCTCTGTGATTTTGTCTGTTGCTGTGTTTGTGATGGCATGTATGCTTGCACTTAAAACAACAGTTTGAACTCTGTTCACCCCTTATTTGATTGATTTGTTAATGAAATTTCCTATGAAAGCAATAACAGTAACATTTAGGACTCTTGTTCATCTAATGCAGTGGCACGGCCTGTATTTTTGCTATGTGGGTGCAAACTGGGATGTTTAGTATAGCCTTTATCAGATAGCCTATACTTTAGGACAGATAGAAATTGTTTTTAAAGAATGTTTTGCTGCATGATTCTTTGGCATTCAGCATTGTTGTTAATAACCCTTTTCAGCACCCTTAATTTTAAGAGTATAGGAAAAATTGTGATTTTAACACGGTGATAGAACAGATTTAGAACAGTAATTGCATATTTGATAATTCATAAAACAGGAAATTGTTCAAAATTGTTAATAACAAACGATTAGCAAATGAATTGGCTTTAGCTGTGATTACATGCATGGCACACAGTTATCATGCCTCTAAGATGTTGTTAGCTAGATTCATGCCCTTATTTTCCCTCTTGTAAACCACACTGTACTAGCGGCCTTTACCAGCCTATGAGATTGATCTTATCAGGTGGTCAATTAAAAAAAGTGAGAAGATAAAGTGTGCGGTGTAGCATCATCGAGGGGGCGACAGAATTTCCTTTATTAGGATGTGATTCCGTTTGTCAGGCTGGTTCATTCTGGTCTTGCCCTGATTGATCTACTATGAATATTTGACTTCAAGGTAAAGGGCATGAGGTTTATTTTAATCTCTCTGTTTTCTTATCTGTTATTTTCCCTCCTGATGTCTGTGGATTTAATAGCTCTGTCTGTTCCCTGCATCTACTTGCTAAGCACCTGTTTGACCCTGATGCTCAGCTTTACACGTAAACCTAACCACATGTAACCACATGAACTTTCTCCAGCCGGGCTGCAAGTGATTACAGCTCATTTTTGCTCTTCCGTTCTTGTTACCATGGAAACAACATGTATTGGACATTCTGGTATTTACTTTCATTATTGTACTGGTCTGATTTCAAAGGCATTAAAGTCTTTAAGTACATAAAACACCATAATGAAAGCAACTGTGATGTAAGCACGTTGCCATGCAGCTCTGCAGTGTTTGTACATTCATTTTCATTATGTTGGCTCTTATATTCTCTTATAGTCTCTTATATTGTCTGAGCATTAGTAGATGTTCCACAATGCATCTATTCACAGAGGCTCTGGAGAGTTGTGTATGTGATAATGTGATGGATTGTAAAAACAAATACTAAATTACATTTAATTGGTAATTAATAACATTTAATGCAAAAGTTATTAGAAACAGGACTGAAAAATTAAAGCTTTCACTTCAAACACATTTTGTTTTGTAGAGGGGAGAGATAAGAGAATGAGCTACAGTAATGTTTTAAAATAATATTTAAATCTTGAAACCTAATGTGTAACTCCTAGGTCTTGATCACCTTACAAGAGGTCTTCCTGGCTGTTCAGGCTGCAGAGATGTCAACCAAACTCCGCCCCCTTTGGTGGGAGGCGTGGCAAACTTTGGGTCGCGCCCAACTAAGTCTTGGCGAAGTGGAGCTAGTAAGTGCTTGAACCAATTTCACAAAATTTCAAACATCCTTTTAAACCAAACAGTGGTTATTTGACAGAAGGTCATTTTGAATACAGTGAAGTTTTAGTGGGTTTGTTTCTGCATTAAAAACAGATGTGACAACAATGCCTGATTCCAAACGTCACACAACAGGTTTTCATATCTTTATTGGGTACATATAAACATTCACAGTGAAGATGAAAAAAATAGCTGGATACCAAGCCTGTGACTTCTTCAAAAGCTAACTGATGTCAGAAGCCATCTGGAGTTAGACTTTTTTTATCTCTCCCTTCCCATCTTTCTTGATGCCTTTTTTCCATAAAAGTTTATTTATATAGTTTATTTTAGTTTATATTACGATTTCTTTCTCCTCCACTCTCTTCTGCCACATAGCGGGTTCATAATAAAACCACGTTTGGTGTTAATTTAGATCTTGTCATTTTTGGCTCTGTGTTCCTGCTAGTAAGTGTGGGGTGAACACAAGTGCTGTCGCCAGTTAACCATCATTCAGATCAGCTGGCAGCGTGACAGAGTGTGTACTTCAGGACATCCACGCCCAGGAGCGTTGCAGATTACCTCGATGAACAATGCCACACCTTACTTGCCCCAACCTGTGTGTGATTGTGTGCATTAGAGATACTTAATCAAAACCTTGCAGATCCTGCAGCCATTTGGCTTGTAACTACTTGTAGGTGTACATATATATGTGTGTGTGTGTTCAAACAAGTATTGCACTTAGTCGCACACACATCAGGCTTGAGGTCTTGGCTAAAGATTGAATATTTTACTATTTTAGGCTAAGCTTGTTATGCCAGGTCATTTCATCAAGCAGAAAAACAACCTAAGGGTGGAGGATGACTTAAGTCAAATGTTAGGACTGATGTTTACATTTATTTTTTATGAAAGTGTTCAAGGCTTTGGTTTCTCGTTAAATTGTGGTACTTGCTTTTTAGACCACATGTCTAAGGCTACATTGACATTTTAAAAAACGAAGGAAAGTCATGATGTGAAATGAGGAAGAAATAAGAATTTGCACCAAGGTCACGTTCACCTGCTATCATTGAAGCACACAAAATTATATTTGAAATGTTCTCAAGGCATGCTGGGCAAGCTTTGATCATCTGGTTTGCCTGTGAGAGTTTTGTTTATTTTTACTGTCGTTAAAATAAAATGGACAATAACAAATACTAAGACTACTCATTCCAGCATTTTCACCAGTGGTCTTAGACCAAAAAAGTGATTTTGTATTGGGTGCAACATTTTGGTTTCAAATAATCATAGCCTGACTGCTGTGTTGGTGCATTTGGTTCCCTATATGCCGAACTGGAATCCAGTATCATGGATGATACCACATGCATAGCTGTTGGAATAATTTACTGCCTGTAGAATCGATCAGGAGCCTGCAGGAGAAATGATCTCCTTAAGCCAATCGGATGCCTTTAAATCCTCAGTAAAGATTTCCTTCTTGACAAAACTTTTTGTCTCGCACTGGCAACTTCTCTTTTATTTTTCCTCTTAGGCCGATATGTGTTCTAGTGTTTCTATTGAAAGAGTCGGCAGTTGCTTAAAATCAATAGGGTAATTATAAAAGTGAAACTGATCATTAAATCTTTTTAAAAAATGTGTTATTTGTCCAGGGGGTTGAAGAGAGAACCGATGTCTGGCTTTCACTTTTACCTCCTCCTCATTCTCTGTCTCCACACCCCTCCCTCTTGTCCCTGAGGTAATGTGACCTAGGTGATTGATTCACAGCAGGAAGTAAACTTCAAATTTAATATAGAAGTGAAATAACACGTGTCACAGCAGTTAGTCACGGCAGACTAAAGGTGTCCTCCTGGGAAGCAGTTCAGCAGATGTATTGCTGTTTGTGCACATAACCAATTTAAACAAAATAAATGTTTGGGTTTCTGACAGAATTGCAGTACTGTGGATCTTGCATATTAGATTATTATGTATAGACTGTGACACATCTTTCCCGCATTTCTGACACATAATTTCTTGCAGTAGCCGAGGCCAAAAGCATGTGTCACAAACATTGTGGTTTGGTGTTCTGTAACCAGGTCATTGTTTGTGTATAAGCACAGACCAAGCAATTTTTTTAAAGATTTCTTATAAGCACTTTAGACTGTATGTTGTCTTTGTTTTTTTAAGCTTAAACCACATGTCTGTTTCCTATTAGCTAATATTTGTGTTGAATTTTTTTTTGGACATGTTGGCAGTGACTCTTGTGTTTCGGAACATTTTATTTCGTTCTGACAGAACGCTGCAGGATCTGCTTTATCTAGGCAACACAGAGAATGTGAAATAAAGCATTCCGGCTCATTTTGGAGGGTGAGGGTGCATGTTATTTCAGTGAAATTTATTTAAAATGTCATATGCTCAAATTTTGGTTCAGACAAACGGAACGTGTTTTTAAATGTAATTGATCTCCTTGGGAAGGCGTTACACTTTCAGTTAAAGATTAATTAGGTTGTAAATGTGTCATTTTGGAAAGGGCAGATGTGTTATAAGATACAGTTCAGTTATACAGAGTTTCTGTTGCCGCGGTTATGCTAGATGCTGCTGAAATAATCAGTGCTGCAATCTTCAGATAGTATCTTGGTAATATATAGCGTGCACCAGACTCCCACCCATTTCCTCAGACGCTGCTCTTCTCATGTTATTTTTTAGCACCTTGTTTTGATGTTAACAAAGAACATTCATATTTGTTATTATTATTATTATATTATTATTGGCTGTATCTTCAAAAGCCTGAAGGTTAGTCAAAAATTAGATGAAGGAAAATTTAATGCATATTTTGATGATGAATGATGAATGTTAATTTTTGATTGAACTTTTCCATGATTTTTTCTATGATTATCTAGGCTATGCGATCCTTTCAAGTGGCGTTGCACCTGCATCCTTCCGAGCGCCCCCTGTGGGAGGAGGACTTAGCCTGGGCCTTACAGCTCCGGGAGCAGAAAAAAGCTCTCCATCAAAAAGAGAAACAGGAAGAGGAAGCACGAAAGCTCCTTGTGGAAGCTCCCGAACTGGAGAATGATTATGACTTTGAGAGCGATGAAGTAATTCAGGCCTGCACAGCCATGGCTGAGAAACAGAAAAAATATGAGGACTTAAGGAAGACAGCAGTAGTCGTGGATACGCACGGGGTGGCAAAGGAGGTTTTTGTCGGGGACGACAACGAACCTACCTCATCCCCGTCCAGTGGTTTAGTCAAGGCACGAGGTTTGTGAAGAGAGAAATGTGTTGAGATGGCTGTTTGTATTTTCTTTGTGTGTTTTGTGTGGACCTCTGGTACTTTGATTCTAAGTGGATTTCTCATGTAATGTATAATGCAGTTACCACTGGCAGGAAATTTGTGGTGAGTTTGTATAGTGACTACTAGTTTCTCTCCGAACGTCAGAAACGCTTCCTGTGTTTTCATTCTAACAGAGCATAAATTTCTTCATTTTACTGATGCAGTCTGTGGTAATTTGTTCTTTAAATGCAGTTATCTTCACAAAATAGCAGCACAATTCCTCCTCAAGGTACTCTGTTGATTAGGAATGCCATTATCTCCAGTATGCCTTATTTGAATCCCATTTTCAAAGAGTCCCCACCAGGGACCAAAGTACCCTTTAAAGCCATATGAAACTCTGAAGTATCAAGCGCACACAGAACAAAGTCTTTTGCTCCTTTACCTGTTGATGGAGGAATTGTGTGTTCTTGATTAGTACAGCTACTACGAAATGTTGTTTAAATGTTGTCATAGGTTAAACGTGCAGAAGAGGCGGGTGCCATGCAGATCACCTTAGTCTGTATGTAGAATGGAGATAATAAGTTGACCATCATCATAAAGGTAACAACATACCTGTATATTATTGTAATAATGTGATTTTATGTATAAAGCTTTTCTGTTAAAATGACTCTTTAATTATGTATTATTCATAAAGATTTTGCCAGATTCTCTGGTGTATTTCAAAATAGAACTTTGGTTTAAATAATCTTTTTGAAATGTTTGTGTTATTATGTAAGATTGCCAGAATTTTTATTTTGTTAGACACAGTGACAATGTCTTTATTACTGGCAGTTTCTGGCAAAGACCCAACCTGATTTGATACTGTGCAGTTGTTCGCATGTGCTGCCAGCTGGGGAATTTATGTCTCTAATGTTTTTTATTGGCACCTGTGGGACCTGGCGGAAGCTACCAGCATCCTTCTGTCTCCCGCTAATCATTTGCAAATTGTTTCATCATTTAAATAAATGAGGACGCTAATGTCTCCGCTAATGATGATTTAAGGTGGTGCCGATGTGACCTATGGACTGTGTGCAAATAAACCCGTAAACGGAACAACCCTTTGTCAGTTCACATTAATTTAAACGTATAAGGTACCAGGACAAGTGGCAGAATGTACGTCATGGCAAGTGTATGAAGAAATGATTCATGCAGGCAATAATGTGGTGAGGAGTTTAACTGATTTCCCATCATAAATGTGATGGAATTATGGGATGTCTGCAGACCATGAATGTCTCCAGATCTGTCTCTGCGCATTGGTCATCGTGCAAAGATCTTCAGCTCTGGTCTGCTTCAGCAATTTTTTAAATAAAAGTGAATCACTAGATATATTTACAGCAGTTCTTACCACAAAGCAAAAAGGATGTGAGAGTTAAACTGTTTGTTTATTTAGAATTAAATGCGGACATCATTCACTTAGCCCCATGTTGTTCAGATTAGATACAATCTTTTGTGGAACACAACAGTAAGCAGATTATTATGGTCTAATGGCTTCAAGTCCCTATTGACTTTCCTTGTATTGGAAAAAATAGCAACTTCAACATTTTTCGAAAGGTTTCTCTGTGTGTTACACTAAACAAAGTTAAAATCTCCTAAAAATCTCTAACAATAGAAACCTGATGTATTTGCTGACACTGAGCCCAGTCCATACAGAACAATGAAAGTGCTCTAACATGACTTAATCTGACTGTTTGTTATTCCTTTATAAAACCTGTTCAGTTCTGACCTGTTTTGTGTATCATACTGCATAATGAGAGCTTTTTGGAAGCACTTTATTTGGAGATATATTTCCCCTCTCATTCCTGTCAAGAAGCAGTTTCACTGTTGTTTTGGATCATCTTTATTTTCCACTTTAACTGATTGCCAACAAAGTGGATAATTACTTTTTGGAGTAGCTTTGCTCTCATCATGGTTGAATGATTTAAGTAGTAATATTTAGTTCCACGGGAATATAAAGCTGATAAGACTTCTATATATGATCAGATTAACACTATAGAAAACAGAATACTGCTGGGCTTAGACTTCAAATCAGTGGCACAGATTTTATTTTATTGTAATATCGGATAACTGACCATTGCACATTTCAAAGTGTCCATTCACATCATGGGTAAAAGCACAACAAGGTTTGGATTTTATGTGTTACCTTGTGTTTAAAAAAAGAATAAGAACATCACAACACTGAATTATTTATATACATGCAAATGATTGTGGTGCAGTACAGTTTATCTTATAACACAAGATATGAAATAAAACGAGCCATATAATTGCTTAGAACTATGTCAGATTTGACCTTCTCATGGAGAAGAAATAACTGCAGTCCATAGATTGAAATACCACAATAAATTACAACTGTTACAACGAGACAAGTTCACATTTCAGCATCACAAATATGTACAGATCAACTCCACATGTTCTCCTTGGTCACCACTAACTGATTAAATCTTAGAGATCAATTTTGAAGTTGATTTTCAGTGGTTAATAGGGTTTAAAAGTGCAACACATATGCCCTCATAAAAGACATTCTATATCTTATCTTAAAAATAGCTTTATCATTTTACCTCATCAGTTTACATTCTACCATCTGCACTAACAAGAACCAAAACAAACATGTCTGTAGAAAATGATGTGCTGTGTGTGTTATGTGCTCTTATATTGTATGTTGTGTTTACATACCAATATATTTTGTATCTTATTGTCATTAACCACAGATATGAAATTGCTTGATTAATTCACAGAATATTGTACATATTATGGGAAATCCATAGAATGTACAGTTATGTCCAGCTACAGTTTACTCTTTTACATGAGTACAAGTTTGAAATAGTGGACAGTTGTTTTGTGTTTTTGCCACCTTAACATAAGGACAAGAAAAACGTTTAACCCTTAAGCTACTGGCCTTCCAGCATGAAAAAGCTAACAAGGCACTCTGTATTTTTTCTGAACTTGTGATCTTAGCAAAATCTCAGCAGAATGTATGCAAAGGGAAACTTGAAACAGCACAGGCAATTACCCCCCTGGGTCATCTCTGAATTTTCAAAGCTAAAAACTATTAGCTTTTCCCCTAGAGATTCCTACAGTAATTTATCCTGTGTAATGAAAAACATTTATAATAGATTTGTCATCCTCTTTGTATCTAGAATCAGGGGTGGTTCTGGGGGGTGGCTGTGGAGGACAATCGCCCCCTGGGACGTGAGTAATGTTTGGTAGGTTGCTCCATAAAATCTCTTTAATGTCTCTTTCCGACAGGCTCAGCTTTTTGTGCCTGTCTCAAATGCTTTATATACATCTTTCTTGTAAGGCCAGGCTCTCGTCTGTAAAAGTCACTTGCAGAAGCTGGTGTTTGGAATGCTGCGTTTCATTTGACGTAGATTGTGTGAGCAAATTTGTTTTCATATAGTCTTTGCTGTCTTTCTTATCTGTTCCGCTGTGCCCGCTATTGAGGTCCGATCCCTGAGAGGCACACAAAAGTGTGTGCTCAGTGAAAACTGAAGTCTCGCTCTGTACAGATCGACTGCAGCAGCCCACCCCCTGCCCCCCCTCCAGGAAGTACAAGTAGGTTTGCGATGTGCTGATAACCTCTGGTAGTTCAGGCTGCACCAGTGACGGTAAGTCATGAGAAGCAACCGATGAGTTGCGGGCAGTGTTGCCACAGTGGAACTCTGCATGGCTTCCCCCACGACCCCGTCCACCAATACGACAGAAGAGGCACTTGATTTTTTCTAGTAGCTTCTGCACGACCGTTTTCCTTAGCAGGATATAGATCCAGGGATCAAGAATGGGGTTTACAGAAGCAATTCTGATAGCCTTGAGGTCCGGGTTGCGCTCTATAGCTTTTTGTGCATGGTACAGCTGGTTTACAAACACTTGCACCTAAATTGAAATAAGACATTATATGTATATGCATCATATTATTTCACACACTGAACACAATTTTATCTATAGAAATCACCATGTACACAAAACACTATAGAATCAGAATATTGGTTATCTGCATTTCTAAACACAAAAAGCTCCAAAAGCTGTTAGGGAGAATAGATATCATTTAGTAAACTTCCACAGAGTCATATGTGTTTATATATTTTTACAGTGTACATATGTTTTAGACCTGGGCATGCTGCTATACTGTATGTTTTTAGAGAAACATGTTAGGAAAACAATAAACTTTGGAAGCATGATTTTATGTTTGGAGCCCCAAAATTCTCAGAGACCATGTCATTATTAAAGTTGTATATGCTTCTGCAAAAAAATCATTTTCTGTAAATTACTGTACCATTTTTTTCCTTGCATGTGTTTTGCCCCAATTGCTTTTTATTTGATTTGTACACTTAACTCTCTCTAAAATATTATATGAACCTATGCGTTTTTTAAAAAATAATTGTTTCATCCATTTTGTTCTTATGAAATTGAATTTTAATTTCCTCTAGATGAGTCTAAATTAGTGTTCAAATAAAACACAAACATACAGTAAAAATTGCACTGTTTCATCCTGTTTTCCCATTGAAAAACACTACTTCTTTTTGAGTTTTTGAAATGTATAAAAATGTCAAGCAGTTGTCAAGCACTGTAGACTCCCAAAATATTGTCTATTTTAATTTGTTAACTTTCAGTAAGTTCTGATTCAGTAAGTCCATTCCTATTTCATAGAAGGATCAAAGCATGATATATATATATATATATATATGTGTGTGTGTGTGTGTGTGTGTGTGTGT
>JBAJNP010005681.1:0-28087 GCA_036877545.1 Yasuhikotakia modesta
TCTCCTGATGGGAATCTCCCAAGGAGACCCATCTAATAGATCTATCAGATCTATTATCAGATCTATTATCATAGATGTGGTATCAGATCTGAGAACCATACTCGAGTTGGGCCAAGGTGGGACCACCAGGAGCACGGACACTGCATCTAGCCGTATCTTTTCCAGAACTCCTGGGAGCAGAGCGATCGGGGGGAAGGCATACAGGCGTAGCCTTGGCCACGTTTGTGCCATAGCGTCCAGCCCCAGAGGAGCTGGATGAGCTAGAGAGAACCAAAGGGGACATTGCGCAGTCTCAAGAGATGCAAAGAGGTCTACTTGGGCTTGCCCAAATATTCTCCAAATCAGATTCACCACAACTGGGTGAAGTTTCCACTCCCCGGGCCTCGGCCCCTGCCTCAACAGGATGTCTGCTCCCACATTGCAACATCCAGGGATATGAATTGCTCTGAGAGAGAGCTGCTTTCCCTGAGACCAGAGTAGGATCTGGCGTGCTAATTTGTAAAGAGGGCCCGAACGCAGACCTCCCTGATGATTGATGTAAGCAACTACCGCTGTGCTGTCAGTGCGAACAAGCACATGGTGGTGTAACAGGTCTGGAAGAAAATGTCTGAGAGCATGGAAAACTGCCAGCATCTCTAGACCATTGATATGCCAGGACAGCTGGCAACCCTTCCAATGACCTCGGACCGCCCCCCATCCGGTGAGGGAAGCATCTGTCGACACAGCGACAGCGATCCCCCAATACCAGGCCCTCTGTAAGGAACAAATGTTTCTTCAAAATATCCAAGGCACGAAGGCCTCGCCGCGTGACCTTGATTAGACAGAAGGGATTTCCCCTCGGGGAAAACCCCTTGGTTTTGAGCCACCACTGTAAGGGCCTCATGTGCAGCAGCCCGAATCAGCAAGAATCAGCCCAAGTCACACACAGATAAATTGTTCTCTGTGCAGGAGAAAGCACACTTTTTCTGGTGTTCAGTCTGAACCCCAACTGATCTCCATGATGTTGAACTGCATCCTGCTCTGACGGAGCTAGAATCAACCAATCGTCGATGTAGTTGAGTACACGGATGCTCTGGTATCGCAAAGGAGCCAGAGCTGCATCCACAAGTTTTGTGAAAGTACAGGGTGAGAGTGCTAGGCCGAATGGAAGCACCCAATATTGGTAAGCTTTGCCCCTGAAAGCAAACCTCAAAAACTTCCTGTGAGCAGGAAAGATGGGGATATGAAAGTATGCATCCTTCAGATCTATTGTGACAAACCAGTCCTCGGATCTGATTTGATTCACAACCTGTTTTACAGTAAGCATCTTGAATTTCAGTTTCATGACTGAATGATTCAGAAGACGCAGATCTAAGATAGGGCGCATCCCCCCATCTTTCTTTGGAACAACGAAGTGGCGGCTGTAGTGCCCTGACTCACTGAGTTGAGGAGGTACTAACTCTATGGCCTCCTTCAATAAGAGAGATTCTACTTCTTCCAGCATAACTAGAGCCTGAGTGGAAGCCACCAGAGACCGTTTTATGCCGCTGAAAACTGGTGGTTTCTGACTGAACTGGATCTTGTAGCCTAGTTCTATTGTGTTCAGTACCCATTGAGACACATGAGGCAGTACTTTCCAGGCTGCCAAATAGTCTTTTAAGGGTACCAGTCTCTCGAGACTGGCCTCTAGAGAGTTTTGAGCATGATGACCTGAGCCCTGTAAAGATAYTTTTGCAGGGAGAACTCGATCTAATTTCCTAACAGGAGTGGTCTCTCTACCATGTCTGCTGATTTTGGCAAACACTGGAGGGAGCCGACATTTGAGGCTGCTGCACCCTGAAGCACCAGAGGTGGCAGGGTTAACAGTTTGGCCTCCAGAGGGCCCTGAGGAGCGAGTGATGTTAAAACCCGTTGCTCCCCAGGTGGGGCACCCTCTGAGGTCCTGACATGGTGGTAGTCAGGACCGTTTCCTTGAAGCCCTTTTAGAAATAAGAACCATCCTAAGATCTTGTTTGGACTTAGAGGGCTTCGAGGAAGAGCCCCGCATAACCTGTACCCTTAATGGGGGAGAACGGGTCACGACGCTCAGCTTTTGTGTCTGCCTATGTGAGGAGCTCCTACATGGCTGCTGTTCCCGCCTAACAGCATCAAAGGAGATAGGGCGGCGGGGAAGGAACCGCTGAAATGCTTCCGAACCCAGAGAGAGGGCAGAGCTAACGGGCGAGGAAAGAGATAAGGCAGCGCCCGTCTCAATTCCTTCCGTTAGATCCATTTGCAAACCCCACGAATGCAAGCCCCGCTCTGCCTCAGCAGAAGTGGGACCCGCACCTCGAGGAACGCTAATAAAGGCTCCCTCCTCAAAGAGAGCCCTCCAAGAGCGAAGCGTGCGTAGAGGCAAATGCTCGCAATGCGCACAGTCAGCCCCCTCAAGAGCTGACTGAGCGTGCTTCGCTCCCAGGCAAACTACACATAGCCTAAACTGATCTTTTTTCCCCTTTTTCACTCTTAGCCTTTGCTTTGGGCATGATTGTCCCTATACACACAGACAAAATCACGCAAGACAACTAAGCAGCTAACGAGTGACAATGAGACAGACAATATAACATAGAGCGCTTCGCTGAATGAACAACGCTAACCCGAGCAGCATTGGCATGTGCGTTTTATAGTCTCTTGTTCATGCCGTCACCCCGCCTGTGACGACACGCCCCCCAATTTGTGATTAGACACCTGTATCAGAGTGCATAAAAGCTGACGGCGTTTCCATACAGGTGTCAGTTCAGGTTTTTTAACAGTGGTCCATGCAACAAAGATACACTCAATATTTTTTTACATTAAGGACCTTTTTAGCTTTTTTAAATCTAAAAAATAATAATTTAAATTGGCCATATCCACCATTTGAAATATTTTAATTTTATGTGGAGTTTAAATTTTATGTTTTTCAAAATATCCTTTGTCAGTTACATTAAAATAAATTAATTTACATTTACATTTACACTTAGATCTGTACCATGTTTGCTATGTTAAGTTAAATTTAGGGCTGTATTTAAGAAAGACTTCCAATTGTTTCCAAGCCTCAAGTGTATGTGTTTAAGAGAGGGAGAGAGAGATACAGAGAGAACAGCAGGAGAGAGAGTGCAATGCTTCATAGGTTATCAGTTGTCTTAACAGTTGCTAGAGAACAAGAGAAGGAGATTGACCACAGCTGAGCTGTCCTTACATTTGTACTGAAATATTATCTCCATGCCTGGCTGCAACATCCGGTTAAAAAAATGCTAGCCTGTCTTCCCTCTGGGTCGATTAGTATTGATTTTGTGTTTGCACAAGCATGTGGGTCTCCTCAGGTGGAACCAAATTACTGTGAATTGCTCCAATACTGCTTAGCTCCTCGAGGAACACACCAAAGCATTAGTTGTCCTCATGTGAAAATAAAACAAAATTAAAGAAAATAAACAGGATGTGGTCGAGGAGCTGTTGAGGGAGTCAGGTTTGCACCATTGCTGAGACCAGCATTAGCCTAGACCATGAATTAGACCATGCTGGTTGATGCATGTTAAGAGCTGGTTTAGATGGTCACCTGCAGTGGTGAAGCTGCTTGACTATGGATGTATTTGTGGGTAAGATTGTTAAGCAGTCTGGTGGTGACACAACAGTCACCAGCACTGCTATTAGACGGGTGGGTCAAAATTATCTGGAAAATCCCTACAATGAAATTAAATTTTTTAAATTTTGGCTTTTTAATTATTATACTTCTAAACATTGTTTTTTCCTGCTTTGATCCTTGTGTGAGCTGTTTAGAGACATGGCCTGCTAAAAATTACCCATAACACATGCTGTGAATAATTCATTCAATTTCTGTACAGTATTGCAAAGAGAGACCTCATATTTTCATAGTCATAGTTCTAGCACTGGTTTGGGGTCTCTGATTAATTATTCCTCCCATTAAGAACATGATTGCAATCATCTTGTAATGATAATTCCCATGAAACTGGGAATTTGATGTTATCCAAAGCCATTGTGGTTACACCAGCAATTCATGACTCTCATCGCACGGTTCTTGTACGATTTCGGCATTGGAGGTCAGTGGGAATTGCAGGAATGCTAATAGCCTCCTAATAAAGACCCGTTGAGGACTGGTTAGACCCATTTTCATTTCACGTCTCGTACCACACTGAGGAAAACTAATGAGGACGAATGTATCTGTTCGTTTGCTACAACTTTTTTGAATAAATACCCACCCATTCTTCATACATGTACTCATCTTCACCCATCTGAAGCAATTCAGACGGTGAAGATAAGAATTCTAATATGACCTCTGGCTGAAAACTCATGGCCATTTACGAATTGACCCCCCCACCGCAGCCAGATCAAAACATCAGTGTCTATTTGCAAATCACAATGTAATTATGACACTTCCATCTCTGAAAAGATCTGGCCTGCACTCTCAGGACGGTTCTCATTCTCACCTTGCCTCGTTGGCCAAATTGAATGCCATCGACAGACAGTAAACAAAGCGTTTGCATCATACAGGTGGCTCTGAAGATTGATTGGTGGCCCACGCCTGCATGAAATGAATAATCAGGGAGCGAGACATCTGTCACAGCTATAGATCAGACCTGAAAACAGTGATAAATCACAGCAGACAGGAGGGTCCGGCACCCTTACCGCTGTTATGAAGTCGGTGCTGAGGGGCTGATTTGCACTTGAGAGATGGGGCTCAGAGATGAAGTTCTCAGCTCCAGGTATGGCAGAAAGAAGCACTGGAGAAAGATGGCCAGCAGCTGCTCTTTGAAATTCCTGCTGACTTCTGCTGAGAGGTACTGAAAAAGGCATAATATGGAGGCTTTGATCTTTGCAGCAGAGATAAGATAGGCTTTTCTTGCTTGTATGGTTGTATGAGACTGTACACCGATGCAAGCGTTCTACGATATGCATTTTTTGTAGGGTAGCTATTTTAATTAAACCGTTTTAGTAGATTTTATCTAAGAAATTTAAATTTTGCTATTCATGTAATTTTAGTTGGCGGCCCGTGGGTCACATACAGCCAACCAATCAAACACTGGCTCTGCCTGTAATATCAAAATACAGTTTATGTTCTTACCTCAGCCACTTGCCATGAGTGACTTAAAGAATTGTGAGCATTCTTAAAAAGCATTTAAAACCTGATATCTGAAGATACTCAATTTTAAATGAGAACCAATTTCCTGTCAATGTTGGTACATTCATTTCTAGATGAATCAAAATCAAGAATGACAGAGGACTCACACTGCTCAGTGCTGTACTCGCTCAACTTTCAATGCAATTTCCAATGGGCTTCTTAAAGAATCAGCAAAATAAGCTACATAAAGAAATAATGGAGTGCATATATTATTTTAATTTAGTTTTTTAAATGTCTTTAAAAAACACAGGAATTTTTAATGAAGTATTATTTACAGTCAAAACTAGATGTTGTTTGAAATCATTTAAAAATTCTGGAAACACACTGGAAACAATTTCAAAAGCTTTTGATGATGTCAGAAGACTTTGAAAACAGTGCAAGAGTTGTATGAACTACTGTTATGATGTTTAAAGTCACTTGCTCAGTGGGAAAGTATTGGAACACCCAATTTCTTGACTTTCTGTGGGTTCAACTATTTATATGGAGTCATGTAGAGACTGTTGTTTGGACATAAATGAATTTATCAAACTGACAGTAGGTAATTATTGCTTCTAGCCCCAGTCGCCTATAATTAGCTCTGTGGGGAATATTTGCGAAAAAATAGTGTTACCATTAAAATATTAGCTTTCTCTTTTGTTTTGCATTACAATATTTCTTTTTGTTGTAAACATGATTTGCTACATTGTTAAACATTGTAAGAAGGGCTAAAGAAATAATATTTAACAGATTTTTTTAAGTCACCTACAGTGCAACACATTTCAAAGTCAGCGTTGTTTTGCATAGCATCAACATTGCATGTAAAAATCAGTTTACATTTCGTAGAGGCTTTAATCATGTAATTTACATACAGTTGCATTTAAAATGTATAAGTTAAAATTTATATTTACCATTTTTCCATATGCTATCGCTTAAACTAAAATGCATTCTTGCCATGAAATATTCTTAAGACATAAATCCATGAACCTGGCAAACTTTGGCAAATCAAACTATATTTTCTTTTTCTTACAAGCAGGGCTTATTTTAACAGCTTGCTAACTTTTGCTTTAACGGGACTTCAAGCAGTGCTTATTCACAAGAAATATGTATTGGAAAGCCAGAAGGTTTGATATTCTTTTATAAAATTCACTATGGAATTTTAAAAAAGTTTAGATATACGTCAGGCAGCACAAATGGCCATAGACCATTGTTATTACTTACCATTTCAATAGAAGCAAATTCTGCAGTGGAAAAGAGAAAAATAGTTTAGTGGCCTCAATTTTCACAGAATATGTACTGAAATTTAGACAGAATGGACTAAATTTGGACATAATGGACAGAATGTAAAGTAATGTAAAGAATATATGATATGCCTTAAGTTATTAAAAAAAATTATGCACACCTGAGGAGATTATGCCACAGGTGTGCATAATTTATTTCATAATTCAACACACTGGAGTCATTCATTTTATTGATACCCCTGTTAGCACACCATATGACATTTGTCAGGCTTTTGTCCTTATAATACTCTCTCAGGTAGGATTACTTTCATCTACCCAATTTCAAGCCTGTTTTGCAATTCCAAAATGTGATTTTAGAACCAGTGACAGAGCCATTGACATGCAGTTATTAGAGAGAAAATAAAGATTGTGTGTATAATTGCATGAATGATTATTTCAATATTCATTCATTTTTATTACAGTAATAACAAAAAAGAATGTCAAAAAAACAAAAATTATGGTCAGCATAAAAAGAAAATTAAAAAAAAATGTAACAAGTACAGCTCTAATAATCAGGCTTGAACAAAAAATCCAAAACCATTTAACCCAGAATCTTCGCATGAAAACTGTAGACAGGTGAACACACAACATCACAATACAACCACCACCAACAAAACACTTAAATACACAACTAATCAGACACAGGTGATACAAATTACACAGAACAAGCCCAGGAACTCCAAATATGGGCAACAAAGAACAAGCCAGAAGACAGTCCAAAATGGGGTGTTACAGAAAAGAAGCCTAGCCATGTTTGTTTAATCTTTCCGCTTTTTTTTTATTTAATTTATTCTATATTTGTTGTTGGTAACCCTTTTTATCCTATTTAAGTTGCACAGATTAAAGATAAAACACAGATGCTTGTTCAAAAGTTACAGATCCAAACTCATGACGCATTAAATGCAACACCTCTAGAGAAGAAAACAACCTATTTTTAACTACCATGTTCTTTTTAAACAAATTTCTCTGCCATGTCTGATGTACAGTATTACCTTAACAAGGACCGCCGCAATTTCCCTGCACAGCAATTAACTTGCAAAAAACAACAACAAAACAAGCTGATTAATTTAACCAACCTCATAAGCCTTTGTTCCCCCAAAAATACTAAAGTAATACCTAGGATGCAGTTTTTAAAGAACAAAAAAATAAACGCATTAAAAACAATCAAGCAATAACACTTTATTATTTGCTGTCATTGTGAGGGTGGTGGTGATATTACTAGGAAGAAAGTTTCTTTGTTGACATGCCTGAATCTGCCCTTTCCCCCTCATTTCAGTGCAGTCCTTTGGGGCATACGTTTATCTACACAGAACAGATGATGCTCTTCTGGGGGCAATAATTAATCCCTCATTTATGAAATATAAAGGCTGGTTGCAGATAAGCTAGTATGGTCATTTTTCTGTGACCTCTGCATTGAGGGACCTCAGGCCCATGTCAGATTCTGCTCACCAAACCATCATGCTCTACCAAGACTCTGATATCAGTCACACTGAAGTGAAGGAAAACTTCCTGGTTTCTGTTCCATAACCAGCTTTAAAGATGATGCCCTGTGGAAATGAAGCAGTGCAGCAATATTAGAGACTTCATTTATTCTGTTGCTAAATATTGCACCATTAATGAGTTTTTAACCTTCAACACATTTTCACACTGCAACGACTTCTGTGATTTACTTTATGAGATCATTTTTACCCAGAAGACTAAATAAATAAAAAACTAGCATATCTAGCACTTTATGTTTGTGTTAGGTCTTACCTCCGTTCTACCAGCATGAAGCTGGAGACCACTGAAAAAATTACATTTATCACTAAAGATGAAGTGGTTCTGGGGAAGAGAAAATAGCTCTTTGCCAGCCCTTTAAATTTATTAGCCTCGAACCTGCAACCAATAAGATCGCAATTTTTACCAAAGAATAAGAACTATTTTTGGCAAACAACAGCAGCAACTGAAAGTACAAAAGTGCAATGCTGTAATTGCAATAAACAAGTCTCTATAACTATCCTAATGTGTGTCTAACGCAATGGTTTGCAAAGCATGTTGAGTCATGCAGGTCCTATTGTCCAATATGACAGAGGTCTTCAACTCTGCCTCTGCACATATGGTCCAGTTTAGCAACAACCCCAATCAAACACCTGAACCAGCTACTCAAGGCCTTCACGATTACAGGCAGGTGTTCTGAAGCTTTCCCCATGAACAGCTTATGAGGAGACCCAGCTATCAATTTACGTTGCAAGAATGTTTCCGTAACAAAAATAAGTTCTTAAAATGTTCAAAATATCCAGTTCATGAGACACCTATTGCTTTGATTGAAATACATCATTTTTAATCCTGTAACATTTTTAAAGCATTCTAACAATGTTCCCTGTTATCTTTCCACAGAGACAGCATTACCAGCCCCACTGTATGAGGTTTATCTCTCTTTCACTGCTGTCAACTGATTCACGCTATGAGAGTTTGTGAGGACCAGATCAGGCAATAGGAGCTTCATCCCCTGATAATGTGCATTTAATAAGTATTAGATTGGATGGCAGATGGATATGGTGTGCGTGCTGTAAGAATGACAGTTTGACTTTTCATGCAATTGATGTGCGGGTTGACAGCCCATGTGTATTAGCTAATGGTGCGGTTCCACTGGCATCTGTTAGCAATGGTCCAGTGAGCTCACAATTATCAGATGCCATGGATCACTGCAGGGGCCATTACAAACAAGTGTGTTTGGTGTGTGTGTGTGTGTATAACCACTCTGCTGTAGAGTGCAGGGTCTCTTGAGAGTTGATTTCACTGAAACCATCTTATTGGTTGCCATGCCATACACTTTTAGGAGCAACTGCCACAAGTTTTTGAAACTCCTACAAAAAATGGCTTTTTCACATTTACAGTTTTGTTGACCCAGGTAAATTACTGCATGCACAGACAGGATTACCCAGAAACATCTAACATAATTTTCTGCTGCACTGAACACGGCGACGTTATTGGATAGAACCAGAGCTGACAATATCCATGGCACATAATCAGTGATATATAAAACTGTAGTAGACACAACAAATTTGAATATTGCTTTGGGGTAGCAGTTTTTGTAAATTTACTATCACAACAAATTAATGTTGTAGAACTGCTTACCATGTCAAAGAAACGTGTATCACGACACAATCCCATCAAATTATTATGTAATACCAGAAAAGTATGTGAATTCTTCAAAAATGGAGCAATGCAGAGTAGAAACACAACATGCACTGCTGTCTGTGTTAATAGACATAGAAGTTGACTGTATATATGCCAATATTCAGATTGATTAGTTTTATGTGCATCTAATACAATTCTAATGCAATTTAGACATTTAAATGGATCATTGATTTAATTTATATTCTGCTCATTAGCACTGGACACCTTGCACTTGTTCAGTATGAATAAGTAATGAGCAAAGCCATCACTTGTCAGAGCTGTAGCCTTATGGCCAGTGCCCCAATATGTTGTGCAGTGGCGTTCAAGTGACCTGAGTTCAAGTCCTGGCTTGTTTTTTTCTCCTTACTACCCTGTCCTGTTAAATAAAGGCAAAAATGCTGAAAAATATAACTTCAAAAAAGTTCAACGTCACAAAAAGAGCTTTCAAATGTATGTCTTTGCCTTTCATCATCACTGTTGCATGGCTGTGTGGTCTTTCAAAATTGCTTAGCATATGCTAACATAACGAAACAAGACTGTACCTCAATGCAAAGATAAAACTAACAAAATGCTGATTCCTCTTCTTAAAATGCACACAAAATGCCATCTGGTAAATAACCTGACACATTTCCTTCACTGAATCTCAGGTTTTTTCAGTTTCCTCTGTGACTGCTTCAGAACAAACGTGAATTGAACCACCTCACAATCTCCCACAGGGACCAGCTGCACCCTCTGCCACTCCACAGGACCCATGGAGAAACATCAATGTAGGAAAAAAACATGCATAGGCACCCTGTGGCTTCTTTCTTGCAATTTTTTAGATTGCACAAAGCCCTCTTCCCATTACATGTGTTACACTGCATCCAAATCTCTCTCCCGGGCTGCTTGAGCACTCGCCCCTGAATCATTATTACCTGATTAAATGTGATTAAGCAAAGATCATTAGCAGCTGCATGTGCTGTCAGTAATGATTACAGTGACGGGAGAGTCATATCCAATGCGCCTGCTTGCAGCACCCCTGAGACCCCCTCTCTCACCCTGGGAGACATTATTTGCTAGTTGACATGAATGCTTTGAGCTTGTCACAAGACAGTATGTTCTTTTCTTCTTGTTTCTAATTGAGAAAATCTTCTCCAATCCGCCCTGAACCAATAAATTAGCACCTCAGTTGGAAGAGTTTGAGAATCTATTTTGACATTTGATGATAAGTGAGTAAATTAGTCATTTAACATAAGTTAAATCTCTCTGACATTGTGTTCGTCTCGCCTTAAAAGTACAGTTCACCCAACAATTTAATTCTCTCATTATTCACTTATTCACATGTTGGTCCAAACCTAAGTACTGTTGTTTTTCTGTGGAACACAAATATTTAAAGCTCTTTTATAGTACATACAACTATGTGTCAAGTTGTCTAACACATCTTTTAAAGCTATATGATTTTTCAACTGTTTTGATAACTGAATCATGGGTTTGAATTGCTTGGATTTTATTTCAGCATATTGATTGTGGCTATTCTGCACATCTGAGGAGTCAGTGCAGAGTATTTTAACTTTGGTATTCCTGTCATTTTCTCAGTCTTATGCATACTTTTTTTGTATGTGTAAAATACACAAAACATAAAATGTGACAAACAATGCTGTTTGCTCTTTGTATACAAAATATATGTGCCAATATGTTTTTGAAAATTACCTATGAATCTCTTTACAGCCTCTACCCCAAAAAATAACTTTCTGATGTATTTTTGAGGGTGATGTTTAAACTGAAAATTCTGTGGGTTTGTTTAAAGAGTGAAGCTCTTTGGCTCTGAACCCACTGTCAGACTAACAGGATTTGAAAAGAGTATGAATATAAATATCATTTTTCCTGCTTTGCCAGTACAGCAGAGACAGGAAAGAAAAACTAAATCCTGATGCAAAGGCTTGTGTGTGGTGCTAAAGCCTATTACCTTGACCTAATCATCAGAACGCTGTGGGATTAAACCTGAGACCTGGCAATTGAGATATTTTTGCTGAGAAAAACTACAAACATCTGCAATGACTTCTAATTTGACACTTGTGGTCATAGCTGAACTGGAATCATTTGAAGGCTTATCTTTGAGCTTTTGCTTTGCAGTTAGAACATGTGGTGTTCGTACTGGGTGATAAGGCTGATTCACACACACTGCAAGAGGATATAAGGTAAGGTCATGAGCATAAGAGGTAATAGGAGGGTCATGAGCGGGTCATGACAGGGCCATGACAGGGTCATGAGGGCGATATGAGCGTGGCATGAGAGTGTTATGAGCAGGCCTTAAGTGAGGAATGAGAGGGTCATGAGCAATGCATGAGTGAGATGTGAGAGGGTCATGAGTGGTGCATGAGCGAGACATGAAGAGATCATGAGTAAGACATGAATGTTGCATGGACAGGACATGAGAGGAGCATAAGAAGGTCATACGATGGTCATGAGGGTGATATAAGAGGGACAGGTGTAATGATCTTCTGATTAGCTAAATATTGTACTCGTTGTAATATATTATACTCAAGGTTAAATGGAGACCACATGGAGCACTATGCACTGTACTCATACTTGTCGTATTTTCTGGCAAATGTGTTTATATTTCACAGGTTTAACGATGTTAAAGATGTTAACAATGTCTTAAATTGTGAATACTTAGAATTTGCTTCCTTTCAATTCATGAACAATAAACTTTTTCTCATGGCAATTTCCTGTCCTCTTCAATTTCTTATAGTGGCAAAAGCCCAAAGATGAATAAAAGCATCCTTGAATTAGATAATAGTACCTTTTTGTATGCTGAAATTACATCTTTGAACGCTGAGAAATTCTGTGTTTTGTAATGGCTAATTCACCAAGTAAAAAACTAACTCAAAAATCAACCCTGTATTGGCACCACACTGACTCAAGACTGCTGGGTTTCAGGTCTTAAATAGACTCATTAGTGTTCTATCCACTTTTGCTTAATTCAGCTCACAGTGAAAGCTAAACATCTAAGCATGTGGTAAGATTTCTGACTTTATTTACCTCTGATCTAAACTAAACCATGCATTCATTAGACACGCGGTACGAGCAAGTCAGTTGATGCGATCGGTTATCTGATTAACATCCAAGTACACATCAAAGATGAAGGCAAATCAATCCTAGAGGGCTCGTCTGGGGGGGGTGGGGGGACACTACTAAGTGCAGATTTGTTAAGATAAAATACACATCATACAGTTTAACTTGTGTATATGTTTAGATGGATTGCAGATATATAATATTCTAAAAGTCTGAGCCTTATAAATTATTATTAAAACCTTATTTTTTTTAAATCTTTCTTATTTGTGCTTTATCCTTCTTTTTTTGTTTCTTAGTCATTTTTGCCCCCATAATTTTTGATACATCCCATCAGAATTTACTAAACATTATCTATTGTAATTTTTACCTAAATATGCACAGATAAATGAATGGATTATTATTTTGCATTTCTACAGTGAGAAATGTATATTTAATTATTTAATTTAATTATGTAATAATTAATTGTGTATTAATGTAGCTTTTCTTCAAATATTAATACTGTGTATGTAAATAATTGTGACTAATCTGTTAATGATTGATTACAAGTAATCTATTTAAATACATTTACAGCATAAGTGTCTATTTTTGGTTATTAAATTATGTGTATTATTAAATTATTTAAATTGCATAATTTGAAGGTATGATCAAATCTGGACACTTGCCTAGATTGAACTGAACATAAAATACATAACTGTAAAACACTGGTTTTGAATTCTACTTCCTAAAGCCTATGAAAAACTATTTTCTACATTTAAATGACAGAAACACTAGGAGAAGTCTGAAATAATGAAGATTACCCACCAATTGCTTTTATCAGACAAATTGAGCCCAATGGCCAATTATTTCCCTTTGCCAATTAACCTTCCCAGCAGCCTTTGCTTTTCCCCCTGGTGAGATACTGAGTGCCAAATGTGTTTGCACTCATCAGCTCCAGCTAGATGATGGAAAGAGACACGGGAGTCAGTACATTAGCCTAAGGGTGAGACAAATACCAACCTGTTTTTCCATATGGAGCTCAGTGTTCAGGTGTCTGAGGTGAGACTATACATAGATCACAGGATGAAATGAATGAAGGAAAGGTTGTTCCTCGGGCCACATATATGTAATGAAGGTCAAATACGATATATCATTGTTTACTTACTCTCATGTGTGCTGGTATTTTTGGATGGAAAAGGGGGAACATTTTAAAGTATTTTCATGGAGCGCTTCTCTATATAACACAAATTAAAACATCTGTCAATTTCTCCCACCAAAAAGCCAATATGACTTGATGTGGAATATTTGTATCTTGTGAAACATACAATAGCTTTATATGAGAAATAGACTAAGGTTTAGGTTTCACTGACTGTTCACTGACTGAAGTGTTTCTGTCTATCATGCATATTCAGACTTGTGCATAAAGTTTAGCTGAGCTAAGTTTAAGACACAGGACACCTGACACAGGTAATTAATGACAGTTGTCACTTTAATATTTAATTTTCGAATGAAATATTCTTTTACAATTTGAAGGGGGATGAGATCTCAAATTATATAGAACTTGTTGCTTATTTCTCACCTGATACATATAAAACAAAATGTTGAGGAAAATCAATTTACCAAAAAAATTAATTCCCTTCATATCTTTGCAAAGGATAGTGGGAAGCAATTAAAATAATCAATTTCTGGGAAATGAATATCGGCAAGGTGAATGATAACAACAAAAACAAAAACCTACAACAAGGCTCACAAATATAACACTTTTTTAGCAGCATTACCCATAATCCATTGCATCTGTTCTCAAAGCAGTCAAGCTCATATATTGGCTTCTCACAAATCTAAAAAAAGCATTAGCTTTGGTTTCTTGAAACCACAGTGGCAGTAAGACCCCTTCCCCATGACACTCCTCGGTGCAATAACCTGCAGTACTTCATGCAGGTGACACATCCATTTAGACAGGGGACGCTGGAGCGTGCAGTCACCGCTGTTTACACAGCTGAGGCAGCAACCTGTCAGTGCTCTGATCTCGTCAGTCCACAGACACAAACTCTAAAAATAAAGAAGTTCTCGGCCTTTAGGCTTTCAAGACTGTCTGCAGAAAAATGGCTCACATACACTTCCAATAAAAAAATGCCACTGGAATGTGTGTCAACAATATTTACTTCCTTTCTTATTTTTCTTATTTTTTATATCCATGATATAAAATGTATTTATTTTGTACTTATTGTAAAATGTTTAATAACCAATAAAATCACCTTATAGACCAATTACATTTTGATGCCAAGCACTGGCTATGTAGTGTACAGTATATATTGTATACTGCTTGCTTCTTTAAAAATAGTGAGTAAAACTAATTAACATGGCTTTAAGTTTTTATTATAATTGTGTCAAAAGAGATTCACTTATGGCAATATAATCACTGATAATGAGTTAAGAATGAGGTGTTAAAATCACAGCTTATTTTTTCCTGTATCACAATGGAGTGGAAATTAATGTGGCACACATTACCATTGTGGGATTGCATTGTGTACATTCCTAGTATTCCTTACACTATATATAAAAACATTTGTATGTGTACTGTTAAACACTGCACATTTGGGCAAATATAGTAAGTTGTATTCCACACGTAAAAAAAAACTTGCAAACTGTGCACAACATAATATCAGTAAAAGTATTGTAGTATGCTGTACTGCCTATAGCTATTATTTTGTGCTTAACATTCAGTACATCAGTGATATGCATTTTGAATCCCTTTTCATGCCTTTAATAAATGCGAAACCTCAAGCTGAAATATACTTAGTCACTGTTTGCTGATAGGTAAATAATTCTGAAGGAGCTGGGGCTTCTTTAAACAGACTCTGTGCTAGAAACTCGCGCAAGCAGCAATTTAATTTGATGTATGGAATTCATTAAACGAATCTAATGTAATAGAGGGAACTTCATTTGTTCAGGCACAGAGGACAGCCTTATTTTCCAAGAAGTTGTCTTAAATGGTTCCTGAATTGAATGTGAAATAGACAGAATGTTTTTTCACCACATTCATTAAAACACGTCTGAGCCAACATGCTGGAGTCTCTTGCCTTTAAATGTGTCTGTTCACCACCTCTGACTTATTTTACTGAAGCATCATTATTTTTCTTTCGGCTCATTTGAGATAATTCAATATATCCAGTTTTCAAAACAGCAAACTGTGCGAGTTAACAAGCTCTTGTCGACTTTGCTTATAGCAAAAACAGGAATCAGGAACTGGAGTGTTTTAAATTTTAATTGCTAGAGATTTTTAAATTTTGGAAAATCTTCCAGTTGGCACTTAACATTGTTCACTGGGTAACAGACATTTGTTCTGCAAAATGTCCATTAATCATATTAGACTCAATTGGGTTGAGACTCAATCTAACAATCTATCAATCTCAGAATACACAAACAAGAAAACGTGTAAAACATTAGAGCAAGTGAAAAGCAATAATTTTATATATGGTGAATTTTTGGGTCATTTTAAGTACACATGAGTGCCACAAAGCAATAAATACACTAAGTATATATAATCTTAAATTAACTGTAGAATCTTCTATAGAACTTTCTAAAATAGAACAAACTGTAGATGTAATAGAATAGAATCCATATGCGGTTTATTAAAGTCACACAAATCACCAAGCATGAACGTAATCAGCAAACAGGCAATAGTCAGGGCAGGCAGCATACAAGCGTGCACGGGTATCCAGGCAATGGTCGGGGCAGGCAGGAAGCAATCCAAGACGATAATACAGGCAGAGGTCAGGGTAGGCAGCAGGCAATCTGAGATGATAATACAGGCAGGGGTCAAAACCAGAAAACAAACAAATCCAACAGGGCAAATCCAAATAGCAAAAAACGGGGAACAGACAGGTCACAACAGTAAAGGCAGATCGATACAAAAAGGCAGGGTAAACAATGGAGCACATGGCCTTAAGTACTGGCAAACAGGAAATGGGAGGTGCTGGGCGGAGATGAGGAAGTGGGAGTTAGTATTCCAGAGAAGGTTCCCTCTGCTGGCGTGGGGGTATGGGACGAGCTGTTACAGTAGAATCTGTTTCCTGGGGCTGGAGAGACACTCCCACTGCTCCCACACCAATCATCTGCCCTGATGAAATGCTTACCATATATTTTAAGTTTGGTGAGAAATTTATTACAGACAGCACTAGTTCCCACAACACCTGACAAACACACATAATCTCACGGTTGACAGCCAGCCATGACTCAAACAGTCTGTGTGATATCTGAATTTAGAAAGGGTTTTATCAATTTGAAGATAAACACACAACTTGCTGTTTGACTCTTGCAGAGCCAGACTGTTGACCATAGAAAGTATATGTATATACTATCCATATCTATATACTATCCATATATACTTTATATGGATATGGTATATATAGTTTGGTATCAGTACCAGTAGTTAACAAGAGGCCATCTGACTGACTGAACCAACCACAGTTGATCAATGGGAAAGTGAAGCAAATGACCATAGTCAGGACAGCTACTATAATTGATTTAAATATCTGATTACCCTGCAATCATGACTTTTTCCCACAACACTAATAAAACCTGCCAGCCAATTAGATTAAAGCTTGTGATATTAAAAATGACTATTGCCATTTTAGTGTGCAATGTGTCAGACAGTCTGTGGGTGGTTCATTAACAAGTCATCTGAGGCTGAAACTAATGTGACCTAATGTGAAAATTTGAGTTCCAGAGCAAAGATTTAACAGGGAAATGCCTCAAATCCCACACGATTATCTAGACTGTGTGTGTAAAAAATGAGGGAGAGAAGTACTGAGAAATCTCAAGGTGATTTATTAAAACTGACTTCTATTAAAGCTTCATTAGAAGGTTCCATTTTGTCTCTCAAAGACATGTTCTCAGGTCAAAATGTGTTATTACGAACAAGCAAAGCAGAGCTTGGAGGCTTTGTGACATTATTGAATTACACCAGGATGAACGCACACACACAAACCCAACACACTCGACTTTAGCCCCTGGCTAATATCAGTTTGGTTTCAATAGAGCGAAGTTTAGTCATCAGAGTTTAAAAAAAAGCCTGTTGAGTGTGTCAGAGAGAATTTAAAGTTCATGAGGTCCATTGACTTCATCTAAGTCTCTAATCTGATCGTATCGCTTTGCCTCGACTTTGAAAAATCAGTGGTCGCGGTAGGTTAATTATGCTTTTTAATCGTGTCTATCTAAGAGTTCAAAAACTCAATAACTGAACAGATGAGACTTTTGTATGGTCTGGTGTATGTAGTAGGGCACTAAACGACTTTGTGAAGCAGAAGAAAGAACGTATTAAAGCAGAATAAATCTCTGATGGTTTGAATGATGCGAAAACAGCCTTTATCATTAGCCTGAGCTTCAGCCAATGCAATCTTTAAATGTCTGAATGATTCAACCAACGGAGAGCCGGGGACTTTTGAAATCAGGAGGCAAAGTCCCCTGGCCCAACTGGCTAGTAGTTACTAAAAAGTTGTTCACTCACAGATCACTTTGTGCTTTAATTTCATTCTAATTCATGATTCGAACTAGTTCACTTTGTAATTAGCCTGAACATGTTCTGCAATTCCATTCTGACTGATTTGCAGGCAACCATTATAAGCATAATCAGAAGGTAATCAGACAATCACAATGGTTTGGGGGCAATGGCTTCCCCCACATGATTTCTCACATGACTTTTGCCTGTATTTGCACTGCCCTTAGTCTTGTGACCTTCAACATATTCCTCATGGGCATTACATAACTGACAAATTACTTTCTTGCGACTAACAAGACATTTTACTCTTCTACCATTTAGTCAATTTGATTGTAATTAACGTTGTAGGAAAAACTATAACAAATCATTTGGGCAGCCCTGCATTGGCACTTACCCTGCCTAATGAAAAAGTGGGGTCTGCGATTTGTGTTGTAGAATGTAAAAGTGTTGCCTTAGATAAAACCACATTGCATAAATAAATAGGTGCAAACAGTAGCTGCAGTTTTACAGTATCCAGTCACTCTTCTGCTGGCCTGGGTCACGCTTAGCCTACATTTCACATAATATTTTAAACAAGAGAGGCTGCATATTTAAAATGTTGCCTCCAGCTATACAGCTCAGAAATATAATCATCGAAATAATAAATAATACACATCCTACAGAAATCTCCTGTGACCCCATCTGCATCTCTGATGACCGTATCATGTCATGACCTTAAGGTCATCTGTGAAAACGCAACATATTTAAAGCAACAAATCACTCAAAAATAAAATTAATCAGTTTTTTTTTATTTACCCACCTCAAGATGTTTCACACTAACATGACATCATATTCTCTGCAAGCAAAAATGAAGATATACTGGCACAAGATAAAAATGATTATGCGGATATACAGTATTGACACTATATTAATAATCTATTGGTTCTCGGCATAAAAATATCTATTTTAGGAGATGGCAAATAATGTCATATTTAATATTTGTTTTTCTAAGATCCCTGGCATCAATTTATTATGACATTTCGAAGAACATGTCGGGGTATGTATGTACATCTCATTCTCTAGTAAGTATGTTGGGGAAATGTTCATATTTCTATACTAAGTATTCCTTTTCTGTAGTCACTACTGGGTATTTTTCCTAACAAAACACACTGCATTAGTGTAACCTGCCGTACATTCTCATTATAAATGGTGTGTGGTTGCTTGTAGACCCCTCTCTGCTGTTACATAATGCAGAAGATTGCATTCCCAAAATAGATATGCAGTGCTTCAGGAAGAAATTGTGTCACATTGTATAAAACTATATAAATGAAAAAAATTGAAAACTCTGTCCTCCAACAAAATGGGCTGGTCTCCAAGGATGCACTTATTAAGTCCCACGGGTGGCAGTGATGCAGTGTGCACAACTGATAGCGGTGAACGAACGGGACTTGAAGCTCCTCAGATCCTCCCTAGAGAACAGCATCGCATTTGTGGTACAGTAGGAACAGCAGAGCTTGACGGCAGTGAAGCAATGCAGAGCTGCTTCTGATCTCAGCTCAGAGTTTATTGCCAGTACTGAGCCATTAATCGATGCAGCTCAGCGGAATCATAGCGGCGTGATGCTCGCCCATCCGGAATGATGCCGCGCTGCTGAGGGGAGGCCAATTGAGTGTATAGGGCTGAAATTGTTTTTCCTTCAGTGTCTGAGTGGGCTCCTGCGGGAGGAAAAGGGAAAAGAGGGGAAGAGAGAGAGGAAGAGAAGGTGGGGTTTTCTGCGCATTATCGTGATGTGATGGCAGGGTATTCGTCGGGAGAGCCGCTGATAACATCTTGAAGTCTGGAGAGAAGAGATAGCATGCCTACGGAGAGCGGCTCTACACGCTGACAGCTTTATGTCATTCACTCACCCCGGAAAGCGCAAAGCCACTGCGTTCACGTTCCACGTGCCTCTAATCAATAATGACGTGAACAACATTTCACATGGCTCTCATACATTTTAACGGCTTTTCCATTTACTGTGACGGACAAATTTAAACTGGGGAATTAAAAAGCCTGAAAATTAACTATAACTTCTCTGCTCGTGTGCATCAACCCATACACAATGGGATTTGTTTCCCATCTTAATCAGGAGTTATTAGAAATATGCATTTTGAAGGGCATCAATGACCAAAGGGATATAAAATGGAGAGGTTTTGTGGCTTCAGTTGGAATATTATTTATAATGGGAGATAGAGGTCTTCGCATGTGATGGATCTGTGTGTTGACTTAAGGGCTGATGTTGCTCTACTGGGGCTGTGGAAAGAAAAACAGACCATCGTCATGTCAAAGAGAATTAACATATAGCTTTGTTCACTTGCTCTCTGGTGCATTGGAGGATGTAAGCAATAAATATATTTGCGTACAGCTGTACAGTAAATCTGATAGTAGAGAACATACTAATGTTTTTATATTTATATCTGCAATTTAACCTGTATTAATTCTTAGTATGTTTTCCACATCCTTTAGGACAGAGTGGACCAAAGTATCATTCAATATGCTATATAGCCTTTTATGTTGAACAATGAGCAATGCATTTTAAATAATGCATTTATACAGTATGTGGGCAATTATTTATTTTTATATAAACTTAAATTAAAAATATTTCTTCAAAATATAAACAGAAAACAATTAAATATTTATTTGGACTACCATCATTTCTGGTAAGCAGCTCTCTGCTTACCTGTATATTTAATCCAAGAGATAACTGGGAACACACAGGCAGTCGGTTGAAGACACAGAGATTAGCTTAAGCTCTCTGTATATATCTCCCTGACAGGAAGGCCTGTGCAGAAACGCAGCCACAGACGAAATCTCAAAGGCCCTTGTTTTGTGGAGGCGTTACTGACATTATTTACTGTAGGTAAAAAATAATCCCCCAAACACCTGTCCAATTTACCTGTCCTCATAAAGATGCCTGTCCCATGTTCAAAATGTTTCCACACACAGGAAGTAAATGAGAGCACCATCAGATGTCACCACTGGCCTTTCATGCAGTTAAAACACATTGCGGCAAAACAGAAAAACTGCTTGTTCAGCTAATCCAATTCTTCATTTACATTGTATGCTGAAACCGGACTGACTGGTGATGTATGATGCATTTGGGAAATATTGCTGAACAGGTTGTGGTCCCTGTAAATAGATTGATCACAAATACAAGCAAATGTTAAACAGAAGGTGTCTCATTGGGATTTACCTGCTGCCATAGAAGGTAGATCAGTCATTCAATGATAAAAGCTGTTGCCAGTAAAAACAGCATTTTCACAACTTTCTTCAGAAAGTGTATTAGTGTATTAGTTATCTAATCAAGTGTATTAGTTACCAGAACTTGATGTTTGATGTTCATCAAAATGAATTTCATAAATGATGCTCAAATTTTTGTCAGCAGCCAATTTGACATGTATCTCATTTATGCTTTTATTTTAGCTGTATATATATATATATTTTAATTATAGTTTAGCTGTGTAGTTTAGCTCATTAGCTGCTACAGTACAACAGAAGTGTTTACTGTACAAATACACACAAGTACTAATCTGTAAGGAAATGCAAACACAATACACAATAAAACCTAATGTAAAACAAGTCAATGCAATTTGTTTTCTTTTTAATTAATCCAAGGATTTAAAGAGGTGAGACTTAAACCTGTTGCTCTTCAGCTGTTCCAATATTTTGCAGGTGTGTGTGTGGTTCAAATGACAGGTAAATGATCAGTATAACAACAAGGTTCTTATTTTTTTGTGTGGGTGAGTTGGTTGAGTTGCTTATTGAAATAACAAGGTCTTATAAGGTCTGGCTCCTGGCTGGGATGAATAGCAACAAGTTTAGCTTGAGATGATGGCTGCCCATTCAGGCAGAAATGCAACCTGTCAGACATGCAGTGATTCATGCAGCCTCTGGGTTGTCAGAGGGTGAAAAAGAAGAAATAAACAGAGAATTATCAGCATAAGATTGACAGGGAAACCAGGAGAGGTGATGACCTCACTAAGTAATTTTGTGTTAAGGCAGCTTTCCTGCCAAATGGATTAAATGGCAATACCAAGGTCATGGGTTCGATCTCCAGTAAATGCACATATTGATCAAATGTAAAGGCTAAATGAACTGTAGGCTGTAGGTTGTTTTAGATAAATGTGTCCTCCAGATGCATACATGTCACATTTATTTTATTCATTTACAATTAGGCATTTAGCACACGCTTTTATCCAAAGTGACTTACAGTTTGAGGAGAACATAGAAACATTTTTTCCTGAGGTAATATTCCACTATTACTATTATTAGTGCTAGATATAACATTTTTGCACATACATTTATGTTATAATTTTAGTGAAGCTATAGGAACTGCAATAGGTAAAACCATCTGTTTAAAAGCGCAAAAATAATGACTAAAAATTTTAGTGAAAATTTGGCTGCATGGTGTGTTTGCATTTGCACTACAGGCCAGAATAGAATTTATTGGGGTGGGCAACATGTCTGCAGGACTGAGTTATGACTACCAGGTCCTGATGGAAGGAAACTAAATTATAGCATCACCCCTGTGGGTGGATTAATTCTGGACCTTTGAACCATCCAGAAAATCTCTCAAACCCTCATCACAATGCAGTCACCAAAAGAGGAAATATACCCCTTACAATGTTGTCTTGAGCCAAGAGTCATTATCGGCTCCCAAACTCCCTACAGCAGCACTGACTGGAAACTAAATGTGCTATTATACGACATATCCAGACCTGACAGGACCCTCACAGGAAGTGATTCAGAGCTAAATACAACACATTCTAAAACCTGTTCGACCTCAGGTTGGAGATTGAAATTTAATTGACCTGTTTTTGTCTTATCCCTGGTCTGCAATTTAGGATCAGAGACAGTACCTGACCCTAAATGGAGAGTTTTAAAGGAGAGTGAGGTTCAGACATAATGTAAAGCTTTCAAGGCCCATTGCATATCAGAGATTGTGTCAAGGGAGGTTGCTGAGTAACCTTGAACAAGGGCACACACAGGCAGGACACAGGTTTGTAACTGACAGTGACATGCTGTGATTGACAGATCTTGTGGGCTGGGAATAAACAAGTGGATTTGGGAAAAAGGTGAAGGAATGTGAAGGACTCATCAGCCTTAGATTACATGTTCACAGACCGCCCACAATCTGTTCGATTGTCTGATATCACAAGCTCCAAACAGACTTAAAGTTCAGATCTCATTTGATATTATCAGGTACATCAAGCACTTGTGATGAAGAGTGTTGAGTTCAGGGCTTCAAATGTTCATATCAAACACTATCAGTAATTTACTGGCAATGTTCAGCTCTATTACTAGTAAATTGCCAGTATTGATAATTTTTAGAAGGTCCCCATTTACACACAATTTAAATTGCCAGTAAATTACTTTTAAAGACAGCATGCGTGGAAGGTACTATCATCACTGTTAATACAACTTAATATTAATAATAATATATTTTTTAATATTATTTTAATTTTTTTTAAACTTACTAATAATATTTTAGAACTTTAAATGTAAATATTTTATGGTACTGTTGAATAATGAATGATCCCAGCAACAACTAAAGAAACTTCTGCAGAATGTACCTATTGTTTAACCTTTATCAAATATGCTTGTTAAAAATATATAAAAGTGCATAATGTGGTTTCATTTCTAGTTTTACTTACCACAATTTTATTGTCTTCATGCTGGCAAACTTTGTTGCAAAAGACAAATATGATTTACAATTACAATTTTTTGGCAGACACCACAGCACCTTGCAAGAAAGTGTGGGACAGTCTGCTGTGATAATTACTGCAGTAAGCAGCAAAAATACAAATCCAGCACAACTATGCCAAGAATACCAGTCGAGTATCTGAAAGAATTTAACACTGTTTGTAGTGTTATAAATAACATTTTTGGTGTGTATTTTTGCACAAACAGTGTTAGTTTAGCTGTGGTTCATGGAAAACAGCTGTTTACAGGTATTTCTGTATCTATTTATTCGCTCTTACATCTTCAGAAATACACTGTAGCGCACCCTGAACAAGTCAGCTACAGGTATAAATATAAAGTAGACTATAGTAGAATCATATTTCCTGTCTGTGGATTCTCTGTTGTGTCCATCTCTTTTGAAGAGTAGATGTTTCATCTGTGCTTTGATGAAAGAGCCTGTGAATGCAATAATGTGATGAATGATATAGGAAAGCAGCCCAGTATATAAACAGCTCAATACAGACATACAACAGAAGCGTAATTTCAGATGCATTAAGCGGGAGAGGATTCGATTTCCCAGCATGCACCTTTTCCGTCTGACTCTTGCTATTCACAAAACCATCTTAAAGAGGAGATATGACAGTTATTCTGCCTGGTCTCAACATGCACATGTACATACATAAACACTACAATGTGATGTTTACACATTCACACACATACTGTATATAGGCTATAGTTTGGTAGACTAAGCATAACAAGAAGCCTTTAGTAGAAACTTTTAGACAAAGAGCAAACAATTCCAATTCCATATTTTGCTTAGGTTTTGCAAGGTAATCCATTTAATTACTAACTTGCATTTTTTAACCTGCTAGACTGCGCTGGTGGACGGGCATCTACTAGACAGACATTGTCAAAATAAACAAATCCCTTTAACTCAAGTCTGCAATTTTTTAGGTTATGAAGCATTTTCATATGGGGTGACAGATCACCCAATGGAGTCACCCATCTACTTTATTAAAATACATATATGGCAACTTAATGTCTCATTCTTGAAATAACTGCAATACACTGATATAAATATAGTGAAAAGGTAAAAGGGAATCTTTAGAATATTAAGTTTATATTCATAGGTTAATTGCAATTGTGGTTAAGAAATATACATACATAGAAATTTTTAAAACATTATCTTATTAGAAAGTGGAGTTTACACCATCAGTGTATAAAACTAAATATGTGTGCCTGGGTCTTAAATGATGGAGTAGGTGATATATGATTCTTTTTGGTAGCTTTCGAGAGAGACTTACAGCTCGGCTCACACCTCTAAGGCTGAAGTGCATGATGTTTTCTTAATATTTCTTATTTATTGCACAATGGAATACACAGTTGCTCCATAAACAATATATTTTCTTCTAGGGTGCATCAGCACACAGCCTTACATTCAAGGGTTAAAACACATAGAAGTGGAAAAACTTTGTTTCTAACCTGCTCCTTGTCTAAGAATCTTCAGCATTAGCTAAGAGGATACAACAACAGACTTGTTAAAATTGCTTGTCAAAGATATCAGGGTGAGTTTGGGGCTGTTTGTAAATAGCTGGCAGCAGCGTAAGGCCCACGCAGATCTCTGATGATTCGCCATTTATTCTTCAATAGAAAGACAAAATTCCTCCATCTCCCATGCAAGATGCAGCTTGTGAAGTGTGCTTGTTATTGAACCCTTTGATTTCATGCATCGTACTGGTTATGTGGCTTGTATTGTGTAAAATAGTTTTGATACAACACTAAGTTGATGTTGGAAGGCCAAGTTTCGGATGAGTGGAAAACATTTTTCCAGCGAGGGCCGTAGGTCTCAAAATTCTTTGAGGATTCTGTTTCCCCCTGAGCCCAATGTGAGAGAAAATATTTCTGTCCTGCTTGCACAAACTAGCTGCCTCAGGCAGCTTGGATGAAAGAGGTCTGCAGTGCTTTTAACCAGCTGATTCAGGCAACATTTCAGCATAAAGGTGGACACCTGTCAACATTGCATGAAACTGCCTGTAATTCTTTAACAGAGAAACATCAACATCAACAGCCACTGGATGTAACAATGGATTAGCTCTAACAAATTAAAGAAAAAGTTCAGACAAATTATTAGTCTGTCTGTATTTGCTTATTTTAATGTTCTTTAAAACCTGCATAAATCTCTTTCTAATGACTGAAAACAGGCTGCTCATTTCTATTCAGCTCCAACAACAACAAATACAACAAAGACAAAAATGTAAGTTGTTTCAGTGTTTTTTCAATTTGCCAAAAAGGCAGAAGTTTGAAGAACAGGTTTTGAGTAGTTTAGAACAAACATTTTTACCAACATCACTAAGTTCTTTCCTTTATCTTTAGGGAGCAGTGTTCTGTTAAATATTCATTAAAATCAGACTTTGTTGTTTCTTCAACACTGCTATCACACTGTAAGAACTCACAGTCATGTGAATAGGGACAACAGCGTTACAACACTCATCAGTCTCTCTAAAACATACACAAAGTGCTACACTGTTTTTTAACAGACAGAACTTGTTTTAATCTTTTGCTGTTTCAAATCTCTCTCTCCACACACACACACACACACACAGTGTAAGACTGACTGTCAGAGATAAATCCCAATTACTATTTGCCTGTCTAGTGTCTTTGTTTCTAAGAAAGAAACAAACCATTACAGAGAGAATTTTTCTTAGAAATCTCTGGGAGAAAAAAACATTTCTGAATACATTACAAATGTTGCAGTGCAAACATACAGTTGATAGTTAGTTACTTATTCTGTTGCTAGGCTTTGTGGAGAACATCAGGGCTTACTAAGAAAAAGCCAGTCACTACGAGTGAGTGAGAGTATTAGGCTGACAAAGACAAAAGCCATTTAGTTTTTACCTCATGTACTGGTAGCATCACCTCAGCAGCAAATGTCCCCACACAGCACATTAAAACACTGGTCCTGGAATCCTTCTCGGCTGGTTTTTAACTGCCAACTACAGTCTACTGCATGTAGAAACTACTTATCCTTATTCTACAGATTTAAGCTTTGTATTACCACCACAATAAATAGTTACATCAATAATGAAGTTAATGAATACATGATTTGACACTGTAATAGTTGGAATGCAATATGTACAATTATTGTCGTGGCAGTTAAGGCGCTCAAGGTATTTTCCTTCACTAACTAAACATCTCATGTAATTAGTTTTCCTTTTCTAGTTTGCCCTTGACTTAAAACACAAGGTTCTTGAAGGGTGTCTTTTTTAATATATTCACTGAAATATATCCTTTAAAAAGTACTGCTGTGTTCCATTTATTACATATATTACTATGAACCTCTTATGAAACTCCATAGTTCCACTGAGAGATGTTCCGAGATGTGCTGAGTCTTTTTTCAGAATTTTTGTTTTGTTTTTATGAAAGCACACATATAAACATCCTGCTGGAAGGTACTCAGAATGTCTTTAATTTTATTTTAATAATTAATTTTTAAAAAGACAATGAGACAAGTGGGTATTTTATGTCCCAGACTTATCAAGCCTACACACATTTTTAGCATTTAGTGTTTTGCTGTATTCTGCAGACTGCTGGGATAGTGTTTTTCACAAACAAGAGGCTTTAAAATGCTAAGAAACATCTCGGGGAACATTTTGTGATTACCTGACCTGTACAGTGTTAAAGGGGAAGTACTCATAGTGGAACCTAGAACATATGCATTGTCTAGATAAACTGTTTCTGATGAGCCATACAGATGTAAAGGGCAGCACAATCTTGTACAAATTCAGCTTTATTTTATGCATTAGCATTTTAATAACTAATTTATATAAATTTGTATGATCTGCTTTCACCTAATAGTAAAGTAATGGTAATTGTTAGACCCTCATGCTTGCTTTTTCTCTCCAAAACATAGACTATGATTAGTATGATTACATTGTACAGATTCATATGAAATCACCATCTCATAACAAGTTGTTTTCCTGTGAGATTAGGTTGCCAGAATGCACTTTTATCCTTCCTGAGTGGCTCACACCAGTATCCACCACTGGCACTGACCTTAAGGTGATTTTGTGAGATGTTATAAATGGTGAGAAGGACCATAAGTGATATAAAGTATCATAAATTATTTCAGACACTTTTCCAGCCTCAGCCACATTCTCCCCAACCTACATTATTCTCTGTAACACCAACCTCCAAAATGAGTCTCACTGTTTCTAAATGACTAGTTTTCTGATTGTCAGAGTTGCTTCTTTGACCTTTGTTTTGCAGTTTATCTAACATACAGCCATTACAAAGGACATGTCTCAAATT
>JBAJNP010005682.1:0-28086 GCA_036877545.1 Yasuhikotakia modesta
CATTCTTGTGCCCTAAAAAATAAAGAAATACTTTACACTGGCATTAGTTTTAGGTATGTTTGTAAGCAACTTTGTAGGCAACAAGGAAAGCATTTAATCTGTACATCACCTGTAGGCATCTGCGTTAATATAAAATGTCCGATTCAGAGTTATGAACATCAATTCATGTGATGTTTGTGATGTGGGCACATGTATGCGGCAAACTCATGGGTCTAAGAATTGGGTATGCATGGCTGAGGGGCAAAGTGGCCGAGTTTGCAATGAAATACACGTGAGTCTATACAATATCACAACACTGTCTGTTTGCTCACGCTTGTGAAAAGCACAAGTGCCCATCTTTATCTGAATGAATACACATGCATATAAACATACGGCTGGTTAGGTGTGACCTTGTGGTTTAGGTGTCTACTCAGAATCCCAAAGGTTGGAAGTTTCCAAGGATTCGGTTAATCCTTCACACAAAACAGATCTGAATGATTCAGATGAATCTGGTTCACATTTTGTGCCCCATGAAAGAAAGTTACATTTGGTTTGGAATGACATAAGGGAGGTTAAATAATGTCAGGTTTAATTTTTGGGTGTAGTGTTGCAGTAAATACAGCTTTGATGTTCTGGTAGACTAGAAATTAGATATATGTGGATTGGGTCAGTATTTTGTCCTTTGTTGCATGCATTGCAGGACACACCCAGCACAATTAATTTAACATCTACTTTTCCCTATTTTCAGTTCTGTAGTTACAGTTCTGAATTACAATAGTACATTTACATAGGTCAGAATGGTCACACAATGTTCTATATTAAGTTGTTATACCATTACCATTACCAACACAATCTCAATTTATAATGACTTAAATACGACAGATTGGTGATGTATGGGGCCAGTGTACCAACAGATGGTCTGAATCCAGCATGTCCCTAGTTATGTGACATGTTGTCTCATAAACTGTGATATTATAACATGTCGTAGATGGTGGTGTCATGACAGCCTATCACGCAACAGAGTTCTCCTGACAGGTTTTGCTGTTTGCAGTGATTGGTTGTCACAGGTAGTTGTTTGGAACTAGCATGTCAGTGTTCAATCTGTCAGGTTGTGGGGATATTTACTGTGTGATATTTCAAAACAATAACATTAATCACATTGTTGTATTGTGCAGGTTTCAGGCAAACTCTCGCTTTGATATTTTGCAAGAACCCAGGCTGTATTTGCTACTGTCCTTTACAGAGATTTATATGCAATTATTTATATGCAAATTATTTCTGTTATGACTGACTACTACACATACCACAGTACTTGTTCATTAGGGTGGTCTGGTAGCTTCAGCTGTCAGTGGTAGTTTAGGAATCCCACCTACTGGGCAACTTAAAGGACCACCAGCTTGTCAGAAAATCCATTTATGTACTTTTACATAAATGGATACTTTTACGTTTCTGTTTGTGGCTAGTTCTTACTCTACACATGAAGTATTTGTCCTCAGCTGTCCTGTACATGCGTAGGGTCCCTAACAATAGCTCACGAGAATGTGACGGTCTCCTGCTCTTCACAGCTTTAACAGAAGTTTGGCACTGTAGCTTTAAAGTTTCTCTTGAAGGAAACCTTCAGCTTTTGAACCATGCAAGGTCAGGGTAAAGCGTGATCTCTGCATCTTCTGACATCACTGAAAACCAGTTATCTCCTGAAAACAGTTCATCATTCATTATATACAATATCGCAGATGTCCATCTATGAGTCAGATCATTTGATTGGGCCAGAATTGTGTTAGTTGTGGCTAAACTTTGCTTCTAAACTGCAGTCAGAACAAAAATAATTTTCCGTCTATTCCGTCTATTTTGACTTCAAACTGTCTGTCCCTCAGGGTTGAAGGCTGAACCATAGATGACAGGTGTGAGTAAAATTGGTGTGTGTGTGTGTGCGTGTGTGTGCGTGTGTGTGTGTGTGTGGTTTGTGGAGTATTGATTGCTCATGACTTCATAATATGTCTTGTTAGCACAAGCAGAATGGAAGACCCTCACTGCGACCTCTGTGCCCCACTTAGGGGTTGCCATGACAACTAACCTTTGTGTGCGTATTCTTTCATTTATTTAAAGTGTTTGTTCCTTGTGTGCGTTTTGGGCTAATGGTTGAGTGGCCCTGGGAGGCCAGGGGTGCATTAAGGGCAGAAACTCTCTTGTGGTCTGGCAAGAAATCGCATTAAACATTAGAGGCTGACTGACCTTTGAATGATAGTTTTACTTAGAAACACAGTTTGACTGCAGGTTAGGAAGTAAATGGTTTATAATATTTAAAAAATCAGATTTGTGATAGCACATTTCTGTCTTTTTATGTGCACATTGTTCCAAAGAAAATAAAGGTTTATCTTAGTAATTTATCATCCAATTAAATCCCACAGAATAGTCCTGCCTACAGAAGAGAAAGTCCCACCTACAATTCTTTTATTTCTGATTGAATTTGCCATTTCACTCAGAATTATGTTATGAACACATTTCTGGAAGAAAAATGAGATGTAAAGGACATGTTGCACCTTGGCTGAAATCAGAATGTGGTTCTTATGCTAAATGGTGTATTTTATTAATCTAGTGGTAAGTTTGTTTACAGTTGCCAAACAAAGTAGCAGTTTGGCACATTATTGTACAGTTGTGCAGTCATAAGAAATTGCCACATGGCAATGATTTTGTAACATTTTTGTTTATTATCTCTGGTACATTAAAAGCATTGTTGGCACATGTCAGGTGGGATGCTAGCTGGTCTGTGTTATCACAAATAGAAAGCAAGCCATGTAAATGTGATATAACAGATAAACGTGCTGGCTGGCATGCAGAGCTATACATATGCTATTGCCTGGGCTGTTCTCTGCCCTGCTTGAGTTAGCTAATGTGATAAACCTATGTAATGCCACATGCTGTGTGGGAGAATATAAAAGCATGTTGAAGGCAGAGCACTGGTGAGACACTTGGATGAAAACCTCCACTGTCTCTGCACTGCCTTTTCAACTGCAAGCTGGCGAATGGCAATAGCTTTTAGCTGGAAACTAAATTAGAAATGGTGGTGTAAGATTAGACACAGGCTATGTCATCATGCATTAGTGTATTACATGTTAGCTATTGGAGTTTTAACATATATGGTGTAATGGGTGTAACGGGTACACCGGGTACTGATAGACTGTAATTGGGATCAGCTATAGGTCATTGGGGTCAAAGGGGCCACAGCATTATATGAAATATCCCTTTACATTCAGACATTATGTTCAATATTTTCTGAATGTGTGTTTAGATTTCCTTTTACTGATGTAACAGAACATTTTACCAATGATATTTTCTTCAGAAAATGTAAAACTAGTATAAACAGGTTATAGAAAACATTTAGTAATTATTGTTAATGTAATTTTATTGGGATGAAACTAAATTAAAATGTAAAATTTTTACATTTTTCTTTAAATTTTAATTTATAATATTAACTTTATATATAATATTGTGGTTGAAGACATGATTTAGCAAGGAACCAAAGAGGCCAAACAAATGTCAAAAAGGGCAAAAGTTTATAAGATTTTAATAATGTTACAAAATTTCAGTTGTTTTCTCTTTTACCAAACAGTGGCTGTGATGTGATGTTATCTAATATTAATGCCTTTTTTTCTTTGTAGGGCAAACATTGATGAAGTTGAAACTGATGTTGTGGAAATCGAAGCCAAGCTAGATAAGGTACGTTCAGCCTCCTCATGTAACCAGATAATATAAATAAACCTGCCGTCATTTAAACAGTGTCCTCTTTACCTTGTTTAAATGAGCCATAGGTTTAAAGGCTTATACATGCAGAGCTACCTAAAGTCTGGTGCATTAGTGTATGGATGAAACGGCATAGTAAATGTGCACTGAGCTAAATCCCAGCTGGTACAGGATTAAAAGAGACAGAGATAGGAATCTCTCCTGAACTGGCATGTTGAGAACATTTGCATCATAGAACTACAGCTGCTGGACCTGAAGCTTCAGCATTCACACAGCGTCTACTCATTACATAGATTTCACTTCAGACTTTTAATCGGAGCGAGGGGTTTGTGTTCAGCCTTAAAGAAATAGCTCACCCAAAAATAACATTTCTGTCATTATTCGCTCATTATAAACCCAATCCTTGAAAATGTCTTTAGAACGTTCCATAGGAAGCAAGTAATATAGATGAGCAAGAGAAAATTACAAAAAGACTTTTACATTTTTTAGAGTAACATGTCTCTTTAATAACACATGAAATGGGAACATGTGGGTTACGTTTCTCACCATTTCTGGGCAAGTTCTGATGTTGCAGTACTTTTTATGATGATGTCATTATTAGTATTATTGATGTCATTATAAGTAATAACTGCCATTTTGATAAAGATTCTCATTGGTCCCTCTATTTTTCCCACACTCTATCTCTCATAGTATTAGTTTCATGTTTTCCGATGGGGAGCAAATTTACACGCATGTGTGCACCAACACACGTGTCACATGTGACCGGCTTTGCTTTAGCTCATCATGTTCTTCATAATTTTCCGCTAATTTAATTGCAAAGAGGACATTTCAGTCTGGTATCTCTCTGGGTACACAACATTTAATGAGGAAGCCAGAAGCCACATCAAAAATTAATCTCCAGCTTATTGGCAGGATAAAAGAATGGATTCCTGGAGCCCTTAGGGGCAACAACAACACAAGGTGTATTGATGTAACGCGCCCATAGCAATATATAGTCATTATAACCAGAATTCTTACCTACAGCACTGCCTAACTGCCTCCCATGTACGTCATTGGATTATGGATGATGTTGATTCATTTGATTAGTTGTGCTTGACAGCATCATCTTAAAACAGGGTTAGCTTATGACATTTTAATGATAAAAGCAAATTAATGTATTTGTCTTTCATGAAAGTGGCTCAGAATGTTTCAGACCTAAATTGCCGTTTAACTTGTCAGTGATGTGTATTGGTCGTAGAGTTTAATCTATGCATTGCCTATATATATGCATATGCATTGTCCAATATTAAGGTTACACTTCAAATGAATGTTAAACTAAATCAACAGTATCATTAATCATATATGTATATGATTTTATATAATATTTTTTCTATGGAATATATAAACAATCTACAGATTAAATAGGTCAGGTCACTTTAGACAAAACCACATACAAATGTATGTATAAAATCTTTCTGTTCTGTCTCTTTCTTCATTCATTAGTTGGTGAAGCTATGCAGTGGAATGATCGAAGCGGGACGCGCGTACATCAGCGCCAACAAGCTTTTCGTCAACGGCATTCGAGATCTGTCCCACCACTGCAAGAAAGAGGAGATGATCTCAGTGAGTTTCCCAGACAACATCCAATAGCCCAAGTTTTATGGAAATATTTGAATGCTTATGCACATTACAACACCGTAACATAAACTGCACACAATATGGCTTCTGTTCTTGTCTGACAGTGAAGTAAATTTTTTTCATCTTCACTGGTTGCTTTAGTATCATATAATGCTGTTAATATGATAATGTTCCTGCATAATGCAGAGAATCTTGTTAATGACTTGATTTGAATCAGATTTTAAACCACATATAAATGTTTGGGTCAGGTTTGTGTAGTTTGTTTTTTTGTTTATTACCCTGTTGATAAAACGGCTAATCTGGTCAGCTCTGGCTTGTTTTGGGTGGGTCAGGTTTACAGAAAACCAGCTACAACAAAACCAGCAAATCATCTTAGGATTTAAGTAAGACAGACTGAAAAAGTGATTTGTTTTCTGCTGATTTAAACAAACCTTTAAAAAAGTAAAAACATGACTCTCATAGTGTTATAGCCATATGAGCTTGTGTTGATTTTCTTGGGTATTTACTTTCATTTCAGGAATGCCTTGAAAAGTGTGGAGAGAGCCTTCAGGAAATCGTCAACTATCACATGGTAAGACTGATTCTCCCCCGGCTGCCCTTTCATGTTCACATGTGTGATAAAACACACACACACACACATACACACACACATATACACACAAACACACACAGACACACACACATACAAACAGACACACGTACAAACACACACATATATATACACACAGACACACACACATATACACACACATTTACCAGTGTATGCTCATAGTGATTCATCATGTGTTGCTGTAACCTGGCGGGGCCTGTGTTTCTCTCCTGGGTGTTTTTATTATGAAAGCGTATGACGTGCGCTGTGGGGCGTAACTCGACCCTGAGAGCGTGAATCTCTTTACACGGGTGTTTCACATCACATCTGCCTGATTTTTTCCATATGCCACCCAAAAGCCATCTGCAGAGTCATAAACAGCCTGGTCTCCATCAGGTCCTGCTGCATGTGTTTGCGTTAGTTGTACACTTTGCTTCTCTATAGCAAAGGTATGAAAGTATGATGTAGCGATCTAGGCTGAGGTAAGGTTTCACACTTGTATATGCCAGATTTAAACTTGCATCACCCCCATTAACGTTTACCACTAAGCCACGGCTCTGAAAAGGTTACTACATTATCTTATTATTAATTTTAGTGGGTAATATATTACATGTGTGGCGTTTTTTGTTTGCTTTTATAATTATGGGAATTTCTGTCCCAAATAGATTTCTGCATGATTTAATTTTGCACACATTTTAACATGTACTTATTCGTATACTTTACTTCTCATTACAATTATAACAAAAAGCAGAAATCTATTCGTTTTAATACAAATCAACCCCTGGGATTTAAAAACGCCCAAAGTTAAAGAAACACCCATTTTTGGATCTTCTGTAGCACAGTACGTCATAACAAGGGATAATAGTCACCTTCTGAAAACACGAGGACGTTTGGGTGTTTTCCTGCTCTTGAGGACAGTGTAATTGAAAACAGGGAGAGTGAGAATGAGAGACCAAAGAAAAGCAAACGGTGTATATAGCCCAGTGTGCCTGTTGCCTTCACAGCCACCTTCACTTTTAAAGAAAGAGGAAATGCCAGGGCTGCGATATAAAAGACCTGCGGCTTTTTAATTGTCTGCTGAAAGACGACTGATCACTTCCTGCGTGTGGAGTCAGCAGCAGTTGAACAGAATAACGCTTCGATGTAACGCGTCTCTGTTTTTATAGTTCATTAGAGTCGGTTTATGCTCATGATAAACTGATTTTGCGAGACAAGTGTGTGGTAAACACTACATTCCTGAGTTTTACCAGATGAAAACAGAATTTATCTAGGTCAAACCCTCAAGTCACAAGTTTTCGCCACAATTGTGTTGTAGCAAAAAAAAAATTATTTACACATTTTTAACAAAACACTGTTATTTAGCCACCAAAAAATTAAATATAGAAGAAGATAAAGGTTAGTTGCAACATTTTTGTGGCAGGTGGATACTGTTGAGACTTTGAGACAAATCTAGACAGTTAATTAGTTAGTCAGTTGGTTACTTTTCACCCACGAAAAAAGCATTTTGCACCCTGCTTGTGTATTTCATTCAGCATGAGGTTTACTGATAACTCTAAGACTTTTGGAGACAACATCTGCAGGTCCCACCACAGGAAAGTTAATACATCAAGTTCTTTGTCTAGCGGCTGTAACAGGTGTCTGAAGAAGGCTGAAGAAAGCACATTACTTTAATTCACCCTCATGCTCTCTCCTGTTTGTTTCTGGGTCAGACATGTTAACCTACTGCTCTATAAATCTAAAGCCTGGGCATGTAACTGTGGATGTAATCCCTCTGTCTCGTAAATCCAGGACACCCCTCACAGCACAGTCTCCTAGCTGCTGTGAATCAATGTCTATACGCTATTGCGAATGATTGTTGTGGGTGCAGGTGTAAAATTTGACACAGTTCCAATTTATTTCTAGATTTGCGATCTGTGAACTAAAATGTTATTAAATGTGAGTGGTGCATATAAGCGTGTACAGGTAGTGTAACTTAGGCAGTGTGACCCCTGTGGTGTTGTGTTGGTGCATATGGGGTGTACACATAACCTGTGTAGTAATTACAGTAATTAAACATTAAAGCCTGGTTGTGTTTTTAGATCAGGCAGTGTAAACGGCTTTCCGTGTTTAGCTTATTGGATCAGGGATGTTGTAAATTTAACCAACCCTCCATAGTGACACCATTGCAACAACCTTCTGCAGTTAATTACTGATATTATCTGTTTGGCACATGGACAGAGCAAAGAAGAGACAGCTGAAAGAGTAATAATGAGAAAAGGTGAGACAGTTTACACCGGGAGATTGTAAAAGTGATAACAATTCTTCAGGGCTGTTGTCAAACCTGCGGTGAGCAACTGGGCTGCACTGTGACAGTTTTATGACTACCTTGTAAAAAGGCCAATTTTAAAGGAACGTTTTACACCGATATTAAAATTGTGTCTCATTTGCTTGACCCCTGAGATATTGACTAATACCCCTAATACCACTAAGGTTTGACCCTTATTTGCTGAGGAACGTTGTATTCTTTTCTCTATACAATAAAGGATGTACATTGTCTCTTATATAACATGTTTTTCAGGCTTTTAAACCTAAATTCTAAAAGAAACTCAAAATCGGTCAATATAAAGTATGTTTTTTAGCATTTTAAATGCATTGTTTGAAGTGCAATAAATAAAACATCTCCTGTCTCAACTGCACCCAATGAATCAAAATAGCTGAATAAGCCACGCTTTTAATTGGCCGGACATGTGACCGCAATGATATCAGATAATCCCATTTGTTGTTTGTTCATTGAAACTGGACTGCACTATTACATAACAGTCTAGTGTAATCGCCCTTGTTATTAAACTCTTTGCACTAGGAATTTAACAACATGCACTTTTCATAAGTATATTCATATGTATCCAATCAGAATTGATCCCTTGATGATCTTTCCATTTGCAGAGACTGTAATTGTATTATATAATCCGATATAGTCATTATATGTAGGATTATATACAATTATTTAGGACATATATAAAACATTTTTACTGTTGTTTTTAGTTCTTAGAATTGTGGCCATCAATCCTGTTTTCCCTCCTGTTAAAACTTCCCTCTGTTGCGTTACGCAACATCCTCATTTCCTAAAGAAAGAATCAGCTAATATTGTTTAATGCCTTAAAATTGTAATTTTTTTAGCCACAACAAGGGTCTCCGCTGAAATGCAGTTAACTTTATTTCCACTTGAAAGCATTGCAGATCTCGTTTACCATCACTGATCTCGTTCTTTTCATGCAATGTCCTCACATGCTTTTCTGCAACACATTTTTTAAATTAAACTTGTTTGAGTATACAGTTCACGAGTGGCCCAGTTGTTTGGCAGCCAGGTTCTGTAAAGTGGTCTCGTATGGTGCGATGGTCTCAATGCAGGAAGTTAGAAGCTGAGCACGCAGTTTAGAGTCCCTCACAGTTTGTAGCCAAGTGCAAAACATGCTGGCTGTCTGCAGATATGCGTCACCTCAGAAGAAGGTTACTGTCTGAAGTTTCTCATGCACTTGATGCATTTGTACATAAAACTATGTTTGCATAATTCCAAAGTGCATGACTCCAAAGTGCATGATTGCAACTTGTGGTAATAGAAACACTAGAAAAAATATATAACTTCTGAATAGATGGAGGAATGAATGAAGGGGATAGATAAAGAAGTTTGTGGACGTTAGTTGGTTAGGTAGTTCATTGATTAGTTGGTTTGATTGTTAGGTTTTTTTCTCTATGGATTATAAAAGCCCTCCATCATCTTTATCATGTTTATTGCTGTTCAATCTCTCTTCTTTTTATTCCACCACTAAAGGTCTGTTCAGTCTATTTCGCTCATGGTGCTTCACTGGCTCATAAGCTTTTCGCAGCTCCTGGCGCTACATGAAAGGCCCATATTTCCAAAGGGAGCTAGCACACATGCACTGCCGGGCTGCAGGCCATGGTTAAACCTCACACTCTTTCTCAGCCAAAAAACAAGCTCAGTCAGATATTCTGCTTCTTCGCTGTCTACAGTGACATGTTCAGACTCTTCTTGTTGAGGGTGGTTGATGTTCTCTTGATGTCTTTCTTAGAATTTCACTTGTGGTTCCTCGGTTTTTCGCACATTGTCAGAGAAGATCTGAGGAAAAGCAAAGATAAGGAAGTAGAAAGCAATTAAAGTGTAGAGGAAGTGAGACAATGAAGGTGTGAAAATGAAACCAGTAATGAGTCTCTGAGGCACAAATGGCCTGCTGCCATTGGCCAGTGTCTGGATGTGACCTCGGTGTGGAGTCATTAACTGCTGTGAGCAAAGCATGCTGGGTAATTACTCTCCTGAACAGTGATAAACACTGACCTCTGCGCACCCTGCAATGAATTTAATCTTACATCTTTTAATTAGATGTTTCCTGTAGTAATAAGTGGTTCTTGTTTATATAACTTGGCACTGGGATGTGAGGGTGTTGTGGGTGTTTGCCAGGACATCCACATGCAGTTGCTAGGGTGTTTTAAGTGGTTACTAGGGTATTTCTTTATTGTTGCTTTATTGTATTTCTTTATTGTTTCTATAACTTTATTTATATCATTATATAGATACCGTTACATGAAATACTAAACATTATTAATATTATTATTATATAATAATATATAGTCCCTATTTTAGCCATAGTGTATGTGTATAGCTCCAAACATCCTTTAATGTAGGTCTGTGAGAAGCAAAAGCACAGCATTAGAAGTTTGTTCAAATCTTTAACCTTACGTAACCTGAGCAATGGCAGAAATTATGCTTGTTTTTGCAAACACCACTAATATTTCAGTTGGGCGGATAGAAAAAGCTGAATGCAGTCTAGACTTACAGATGTGAAACGCAAAGCCTTGGACTTAAAGCTGATGTCTAAGCTTGTCCGCTTCCTCTTGCCTGCCAGCTTTAACCTCAACACATTGCTCTGCTGTTGTGTCATACTCTGCCATGTTTTGTCATCGCTGCTGTAAAGCCGCTGCACTTGAATCCAAATAATTGCATCATAACACTCCTCTGATGACATCATGAGTGATCAACTGACATGCCTTCTTTCCAATAACCTTACATAAGGTTTCACCATGGTTTAATTCACTGACCATGTCTAGATTTCTAATCTGCATGTTTGTTAGTTTTTTGCCTGCTGTGACCGGAGTCGTACAACCCATCACTCTGCTGTCCGTTGCACCAGTGACCTATTTGACTTGTAGCCACCCACCGTCACCATCACTATGGTGGCAGTGTGAGAAGGGTGGGCCCTGCTGCAGTCTTTGGGTTTATGTGAACAGATCTGTGTCTGCCCTGCCATCTGCTGGTTATATAAGAGAAGTCCATCTCTTATTTCTTTGGCCTGTAGCAAAATATAGTGTTTTTGTTTTGTGCGTCAAATGCACCAAATGCGTCAAAGTCATTGAGTGGTGAATGTTTTTTAAAGCTGGACAAATGTTTTTTTTTTTTAATGGATTTAATGGTTTTCTAAGGAGGTGATTTCGGATTGCACTACAAATTACAAAATTTATGTGATAAGTAAAAATCTGATAAACTGAAATCTGACTTATTGTTCCTGACCAATCACAGCTACGTAGATCCTAAACCCCGCCCACTTCCAGGGCCTCCCCTTTTAGTTAAATTACCACTTGTTTTATTGCTGTGTTCAATACTGAAGCATTTTTTCTGTGTCTTTTACAGATCCTGTTTGACCAGGCCCAGAGGTCCGTGAAACAACAGCTGCATACTTTTGTAAAGGAGTAAGTCCTTTTTTTCTTCCTCCTTCCCTCGTTTCTCATTCTGTTGTCTTCTCGCTTCCTGTCTTCTTTAATGTGCTTGTCTTACCTTAAAATCTCTCTGCGCAGAGATGTTCGGAAGTTCAAAGACACCAAGAAGCAGTTTGATAAGGTGAGAGAGGATATGGAGATTGCCCAGGTGAAAAACGCACAAGCGCCTCGTAACAAACCCCACGAGGTGGAAGAGGCCACAAGCGCCCTTATCATGACCCGGAAGTGCTTCAGACACCTCGCCCTGGACTATGTGTTACAGGTGGATAAATAGAGTAGAATTATGTAACGTTATACATTGAGTAATGTTATGGAAATTGAAATATGAAAATAAAACAATATATTCTAAAATGAGAGAAAAGCCACAATTACATGTGCAGTGAAGCAAACCAGACTGTAGTGTCTTTAATGACCAATGTGTGGCGCAATTCAATTAAAAACAAAGCTAAGTTACTAAAAATGCAATTTCCTTGTTTTTCTCAGATCAATGTTCTTCAGGCCAAAAAGAAATTTGAAATCCTGGACTCGGTAAGTGACTCTGATTGCCTTTAAGCATCAAATCTTGGGTTATTGCTCATATTAAACCGCTTTCCCTCACTGTAGTTGCTTCATGTAGTGCTTCCTGTCTTCCACAGATGCTCTCGTTCATGCAGGCCCAGCACAGTCTGTTTCAGCAGGGCTTCAACCTCCTGGATGAGATCAACCCTTACATGAAAAAGCTGGCAGCTGAGGTGAGACAGATCCCCACATCTGTTCCCGCAGCATTAACATCTCATTAGCTCCTGCTGATTAGGGTCTCTGTTCACCTGCGCTCCCCCGACACCTGCGTCTAATTCTGGACGTGTGCCGCTGGCGAGCCCCAGGCTCCAAATGAACACAGGCCTAATGAGTGAAAATGAGGGATAATATCTGTCCTTGAGGGTGACAAACACATCGTGTCTGTCTGAGACATAGAATACAACTGCAAAATACAGCAGTAATATATGTCTGTGACCGTACTGATTCTAAATACTAAATCCATTTTAAATGACCGCCTATCAAAATGTAACAACCTTCCATGTTTCTACAACTTTCCAATGACCGTTTTCTACTAGTCCATGTAATATAATGACCAATAATAATATAACTGAGCATGTCACCCAATCGAATCCCAATGGTTATAATTAAATGATTTGTGTAGTTTGGTTTGTCTGCAGTCATCTGTGTTGTTGTGTTCATATTGCAGTTGGACCAGTTGGTCATAGATTCAGCCATGGAGAAGAGAGAGATGGAACACAAACACGCCACTATTCAACAGAGGGTGAGAAAACCAAACTTTATTTTATAAATTCCTCCTTGCATCCATTTCCTAAAATTTACATAACATTCAGTTTTCTCAGCTCAGATCCCTGCATCTAATACAGACAGATGTATTGCAGGTGAACGGCTACTGAATTTTTAAATAAAAAATATGGTTTGTTCAGTGTCCATTGAAGCAGACTCCCACATATACTCCTGTCATAAAATTTCCAGTGGACTGTGGCTGAACCTTTATTTGACAGTTCGCATAAACTTCACAGTGTCTGAGAGTCTTGAACATAGTCGCTAGCAATAACAGAATGCAGAATGCAAAAGTGTGTGTTACTGCTACATATGGTTGCCACACTTTGTGTTGTTTGTTTAAAGTGGTTTTGTTAAAAGTGCTTCATCACCATATCAATAAAGGATGATGTTCTGCCCAGCACACGTCTCTCGGGGTCCTGGCCCTCAAGACACACGCACACACACACACACACACACACATATATCCATCTGCTAGCACATTGCTAGCCAGCAGACCATTGCAGATCTAAGCCAAAAACACTCTGACTTTTCCATGTGACCCTGAATCATTTGCTTTTGTTCCCAAATTCCAGTGGTAATGATGAGGGACAACACATTTATGGAAAAAAACAACCTGGTTAAGTTAACCCTGCACATTTAAAAACAATCGGTTTTGCTAGAGAGCTTTAAGCATAACTTCAGTTGTCATGGCGTTGCGGTAGACCCAAGTTTCCAAATGTAAATGGTTGAAAGTCTCATCCAATTATATCCCAGTGTTGTCACAGAGCTAATAATGAGAAATAATGAGCTCCATAATCAAGGTAATAGAGGTTTGTTAGAATTCAAGTCTAGATGTGTAGGAGTCCATGAATGCATTATATTGACAAGGTTTAAGTGCTGTTTTCACATACAGTGGCCCAAAATGGAGTCCTACATCAAACCAACATTTGCAAACTAATGATGCTAACCCTATTTGTAGATAATTTTATTACACTTGCATTTTTTATGTATTTTTCAAAATAAAAAACATTTGTGGTGATATGTTATCTTCCGCTTAGTTGTTATATTTAATATATTAACAATATAACAATAGCAATATATTTAAGGGCCACTATTTAAAAACTGAACACCAGCAAATAAAGTATTGTATGTTCAGACAGATTCCTTATAAATATATGACTGCTAATTGAATCTTTTTCTCCCCACATATGCTGTTCATATCCAGACTTTGATGCAGGTGAGTTAAACTATGTCACACTATAAATCTGTGGTCAGTCAGTTAAGGGTTGTTGATTTATTTTCTTTGCTTTCGTTTGTATGTAACTTTTGTTTAAGAGTTTTTTCCTTTTTAGGGTCAACTTGCGTATGTGATAATTTAATCAGTCCTGTCATGTTGTAGATTTGAGAGAGGGTAAAAGTAGCTTTGAAAACTCAGTGGAAAATACATTTTGAGTCCCTCTGATTGGTCATGCAGGTTGTCTTAAAGCAATAGTGTTATTTTTTAAATTTCTGTAAGGGTTGCAAAAACTTGACATTATGACAGCATCCAAATAGGATTGCTCAACACTCCCCTCCTGTTATTTGTAAAGCAAAGATCTTTCATCAGTTTTTAAACAAACCTTTGGATGTTTTCCTGATATACAGAAGAACATTTTTTCTTTAAATTAATTAGCTTTAAAAATGACATTTAAAATTGACTCTGTAACCAGGAGACCAGTGATAAAGCTCTCACAGTCCAGCAGGGTCTGAAAGTCTTTGGGTGGGCATTTTGCCCACCTCTTTCCTGGCCAGCGCCACTAAACATAGCAGATGGCAAAGACCCGATGCTAAGGCAGGGCAAGAGGTGGCGCGCCAAAAAACATGGACAAATTAGTGCCACCAACTGTCTCTGGCAGACGGAGTTTGATTCAAGAATGGCTCCAAGTCTCAAATGTGTTACACACACAAACACGTGGGAGCATAATTTGCTACAGGGCTGTTCTGTTATTTAGAACTTTGCTGACACCCACTCAAACACTCATAACATGTTTTGGTGAACTGTCTCTTTAAGGGTCTTATTGAAACTGAAACATACATGAAATAAAAGTTCTAAGACAGTTATAAGACAATGTTCAGCACACTTCCACAAAGCAGCATGTTCCTCTGGTGACCTGCTGACCTTGAGTGGAGATGACCAGAGAGGCTGTGAGGTGCACAGTTCACCAAAGAGGCTCCTCCCACTAAAAATGTGTGGGGTGGACATGACTCTGACCTCACAGTCCTGTCCTGCCATCCACTGAGTGTGCTCTGTGTTTACTGGGCCAAGGTAGTTGATTCTTTCAATTGGCTAATTAGCTGAATTAAACCATAGAAAAAGGGAGTTTGTATAGGCAAACCTTTCGTTGCAGAAAGTGTTTGCAGAAGAGATTTGTATTAAATCAAAGTCATGCATGCAAAACTCCAGGCAAACAGACCATAAAATAAGTTAGCAGTTAGTAGTGTTACCATTTAAGCACCTACTTTTTACAGCAGAAGTCCAGTTCATTCCTATGATTTGCAGAGATTTTAAGAAATGTCTTACTCTCTGTCTCCCACTCGTTACCCTTTCCATAGCCCTCCATACCTTCATTGACAGAGTTACAATCTTTTTGGCCATCTCATCATCTTGCTCTTCATGTTAAATCTGTTGGTCTACCACATACACACATCCTAACTCACTGCTCTCGCATTGATCTTTTGTGTGGTCTAACTCACTTGTGGCACCCCTGGGATTTCTCTTTCTCGGTCAAGAACAGAGTTATGGCATGTTGCAACTCAGCTGCACTAGATGGATGTAAAGGTTTTCTGTGCTAACATGAAACACAAAACGGGCAAAAAAAGACAATAAACAACTGCGTTTGTTATTTCACAAGCAATGCAAGAACGTGAGAGAACACTGCAAATTACTTTATAAATGCAACAGGTGTCACCGGATTTGCAGTATCATCATCTTAAACTATTGAGATTAAAATAGTGTAGCTTTATTAAAACTGAAAGTGTAGCCAGTAATAGTCAGTATACAGTAATATGTAAATATTACAGTAATACAGTAAATGTAAATAATTTTACCTCTATTTATAATATCTATAATTAATGTTTTTAGAGTTATTGTGATTTATAAATATTAAAATATAGGCTAAGGTTGGTTTGAAGTGCAGACAGACAGAAAGAAGGAAAGAAGGAAAGGAAGAAAGGAAGGAAGGAAGGAAGAAAGAAAGAAAGAAGGAAGGAAGGAAGGAAGGAAGAAAGACGTGCTTGATTAAACAGCAATGCACTTCCGCGCTGTCAGACAGATGGACAGGGAATTTATCCCAGTCGTAAGCGAGCAGCTTGTAAATCCAGGAATGACGACGTAGTTTCCATACGTGGAAGTGAAATAATGTTTGCAGTCGGATGTCTGGCTAAAGGCAGGGGGCAAAGCCAGGAGCTGGACTCGGACCGACAGCTGTATGTTAGTTGTGTGAATATGGAGCGCTGGGAACGCGCTGCGCGAGCAAGTTGTTGTCATTGGCGTCTTACGAGCACGAGATCAATGAAGCGCGTGCAGTTGACTGACGTGAGATGACTGCACCGTCAAACAGCCAGAGAAAGCTTTAAAGAAAAAAGTGTTTTAACCATTATTACTAATGCTGCTGGATAAACATTTTTTAAAGATGAAGATATTCGGGAGGTTGAAGTATGCGCTGGTGAGGATGATGATGATCTGATGTTATTATGAACAGTTCTGTATCGTTTCTTCTATGTATACAATTACCTTTTCTTCCTTATTGAGTAATATATAAGCTGAATTGTTTATTTTGCAGTTATTTACTATTATGTTTATTGTTGTTTCTTTATTTATTCCCTATGTACATTTTGGGTATTCCTGAGAAACCACAATAGTACTTTAGAATTAAAACTTATTAACTAATAGACGTGAATTTGAGTTAATGTAAACATCTTTGTTTACATTAACATGCAAATGTAGCTTTTTAAATGTGTATTAAATACATAAGTATATATATTTTCTAGATGGTGTATACCAGTATATAATAGTGCACTATTTAAGAAGCATTTATAGTCTAAAGTACCCAGAATGTTTGTACACAACCCATAAGGCCTCTTTTTAAATGTCTGGAGGTTTATTGGCTAATGATCTTGTGAAATATGTTTCATTTTTTGTGTTTGTGTGCTTAGTTTTGTGCAGCCATCTCTGTTTGAGCCTGCAAGACCTGATAAAAAAATCGATCATTGGTACTTATCACAGGCAATCTTAATGTCAAAAAATAAGCTTTATGCTAGTCATAAGGCTGCTAGTCATTATTGATTGAAATGATGGGGATTAGATACGGCCACTGTGAACATGAGGATTATGTTTTGACTGATAAGGATTAAGTTTTGTCTTTTGTCTGTCTTCCTAAAGACTTAACTTAACAATAGGTGTCCTCAGTCTTTTCCGTTAAGGAGAAGATCACTGTGTTTTGCTGACCTGCAGAAAGTGTCACTCACAGATGCTGTAATTTTGTCTCTGACAGGACTTTGCTTACGATGACTCAAAATTAGAATTTAATGTGGACGCTCCCAATGGTGTGGTGATGGAGGGATACCTGTTTAAGAGGGCAAGCAATGCTTTCAAAACATGGAACAGGTGAGAACACAACATAATTGTGTTAGATGTGATACATTCGGTGTGTAGTGTTTACATATACAATCTGATATTGAGTGTCTGATGTTGAGTTGAATTATTCTGTTTAACAGGCGATGGTTTTCAATTCAAAACAGTCAGTTGGTCTATCAGAAGAGACTAAAAGTAAGTGGCCGAACTTTAATATTAGGAGCTGAATTTTGACTGTTGCCAGCCTACATTTTGTATTGCTATTGCAATGTTTATGTTTTGTGTTTTTTCCTAACATAACATATGTTATGGATATGTTCATGTCTAGTGGATGTTTATGTGACCTGAGAACCGATCTTGTGTATTGTAGGATGCCCTGACTGTGGTTGTGGAAGATCTAAGGCTTTGTTCTGTGAAACCATGTGAGGATATCGAGAGAAGGTTCTGTTTTGAAGTCGTGTCCCCTACAAAGTGAGTATTGTGTCATATGCAGAGTGTGCACAGATGTGTACAGTATCTCATAGTCAAATGCATGTACCCCCATCAGGAGCTGCATGCTGCAGGCCGAATCCGAGAAGCTTCGGCAGGCTTGGATCCAGGCGGTTCAGGCCAGCATAGCTTCTGCTTACAGGGAGATTTCTGATAACTATTACATGCAGGTAATAGTACTGTATACTGTAATAGTACAGCCAGCTACTCTATAGAGCTGTGTATACTGTAATATATGTCAAACTGATATAGAACTATACAATCAATAGTTAACAGACAGTTTCTTTTAAACTGCAAATCAAAGTTTGAAATGAATTTGCTGTGAACATTGTAAACAAAGTTAAAATATTAATACTCCTAAGTTAAAGTTCATGTTACAAAGTTAAAGTTAACTTATTAAGTAACCCCATACTACTATTTATACAGCGTTTGGATAGGACAGCGTCTCCATCGACTAGCAGTATAGACTCTGCCAGCGAGCCGCGAGAGCGAACTGTGAGGGGAGACTGTATCCTACAGCGAGTTCAGTCTTTGCCAGGAAATGAAATCTGTTGTGACTGCAACCAGGCCGACCCACGCTGGGCCAGCATCAACCTCGGCATTCTGCTCTGTATTGAGTGCTCTGGCATTCACAGGTGAGAACTTGGTTGTTTTTGGGTTGTATTTGCATGTATTTTACATTTTTTATTTTAAATATTAAACAAAACGGTACCCTATTGTTTTTTACCCATATTGGGTTTATTGTGCACAATTCATAATGTAATTCATAATTTATGCTTCCTAACAATTAGTTATTTATTAAAAATGAAGTAACATTGTTTGTCTAAGACAATTAATTTGCCTGTTGATGTAACCAAGGTTATGGAGGTGGAGAAAAATTATTTTAACCAATAATGACCATTTATACACACCAATCAAATCAGCCCTTCTTAAATCTTACCCTGTATTGTTTCTTACTGATTATTCTGTTGTCATTTTATAAAAAGCTATTTTATGTTTTTTTTAATCATGCCATTTCATGTTCCACGTAACATATGTATTGATAAACATTATGTAGTCTAGGTATATAGGTTAGGTCTATACTGTATAAGGTATGGTCTTTATACAGTATACCAAAGCAAAAATAGTATGTTGTATACTACACATTTATAGTAGTCACATTTGGCAACCCATCTGCTTCCATATAGATTTGACTGTAGATAGACAGACCTTGAATCCACCTGCGTCAAGATGTTTATCCTAAATGCATCACCAATGACAGATTGAACCCAAACAGCAGAATGGATTTACATGAGGGCAGCAGGCCCTTATCTCACAGCATATGACGTCTGCACACACTGCGTCAAGCCCTCATAAAGAAGCGCCTCTTCTCCTCCATCAGTTTCCTCAGAAGATTACCAGCGCCAGCCTGCTAATCAGATTAAATCTCTCCCACCTCCACAAAGGCGTCCATGACTAGAGACAGAGAGACGCTAGACTTGATTCACTCAGACACAAGAGACAATATGAGCTGAGTAGTACCATGCTGAACATGTTTTAATGAAACACTGATAATTGTATTATATGCATTGAATCTCTGCAGGAGTTTGGGTGTGCACTGCTCTAAGGTTCGGTCTTTAACGCTTGACACCTGGGAACCAGAGCTTATAAAGGTAAGACCCCACGTGGTCTCACGTCACTAGACCTGTAAAGAACAGGCCCAGGTCATATTTTCCCCTCAAAACAAAAGAAAGAAAAATGAAATTCATTTTTTTTGATAATTGTTTTTTGTGCCATCTGTCAATGAAACAATTACCTATTAAAATTCTCAGTACTTCAATGCATATAAATGTTTCTCAGTCAAGGAAATTTAAAAGGGATATTTTATCTAAACTAAAAAGTGTGATTTGTAAATCATTGTAATATGATTTTTAACCTTCGGAAAAGTATATTATACCTGTAATACAAGGTAATTTTACAGGCTTTAACACAACATTTTAAGTAAAATGAAACCTTCGTTTTTTAAATGTACAAGTGTAATTTTATTATAAGCCTGATTAACTCTAAATGAGACAGTAGCTATATTATTCTATTAGCTATTGATTCTAACTGATGATGTCATCTTTTATGGCTGTTTCCTCTCTAGTTAATGTGTGAGCTTGGAAACACTGTAATCAACCAGATTTATGAAGGCTCATGTGCAGAACAGGGGGTAAAGAAACCCAGTCCAAACAGCTCAAGGTCAGTCAGCTCACTCCCTCCCTCTACATTAAATAACTAGCACTGGCTAGTCATGTGGCTAGTCATGTTTTCCTCATACTGAGTGCTGCATCAATAAGAGATTCTCCTGTCTCTGTTGACACATAAAGGCAGGAGAAAGAAGCTTGGATTAAAGCAAAATACGTAGAGAGGAAGTTTCTGAAGAAGATGTGTGGCCCAGAGGCTCTGGTGGAGGGCAGCAGAAAGTCACATCATTGGAGCGTGAAAAAGTGCAGGAGACACAACAGCTCCATTAGAGTCCCTAAAAGCCGGCAGAAGTACAGACACGACGCCGCCGTTCTCTCCCCAGGAAACCTTTCTGCCGGTACATCTGCCAGTCATTAATACACATGAAATTCATTCTTCACAGGTCCATGAAGCATCAGCTGAGCATGACCTCTTTCATTGTTCTTCTTAGCTGCTGCCACTGCAAAGTTCCGAAGAGAGTCTTTGTTTTGTCCCGACGAACTTGATTCGCTCTTTTCCTATTTTGACACGGGCTCCGGGCCCCGCAGTAAGTTTTGGGTCTATATAGTTTCTCAATGTCAGTTTTAATAGCTGTTTTAAATATAAGATAGGTACTATTGCCATTATACCATGCTTGCTTGTATGGCACACATACTACAGTATTGATACAGAATATTAGGTTGTTAAATGCAGTTCACATATAGATGCAGTATATTGCCTTTGAATATACAGTAGACATATGGAATGAGAATATAGATGAGATGTATAGATAAAAATATTGGCTTTTTCCATCTGTGTGTTGATGTAATGTTGATATGCTGTTAACATCTCGTCCGGAACGCATTAAGGTTTAAAATTACAGTCTGGTCATGTGCTTGTCCGACCATCTCCAAATTCAGTTTAAGTGGTTAAATCACAAAACGTTTCGGACCCCATACGCATCTGTATTCGGTGTTGACAAGTGTTAGTAGCGGATACAGATGGGGCCCATGTGCTGTTAGCATTGAGACAACATTTGATTGGCCGTGGTGTGAGTAACGTGTCCTTGGCTTGGCGCTCATTGGCCCCGCAGGTCTCAGCAGTGACAGTGGATTGGGTGGAAGTACCGACGGCAGCACGGACATCCTGGTGTTCGGCTCAGTGGTGGACAGTGTCACCGAGGAGGGTGAGCCATCTTTGTGACCCAATTAGTAACCAGAGATATTAATTGTGACTGGTGTTGTTTTTCATCCGCCTCTTCATCTTTGTGTTTATATATTGTTTTGCATCTTCGTTTTATTAGAGTGTGAGGACTCTGATGAGTCCAGTGGGGAGGTGGACATCGAGCAGGAACCGTCTGATGCAGAAGACGGGCGAGAACTTGAACCCAATGCGCTGCTCTATAAGGCCTCGCAGGCCAGAAACCTGCCTGTCATGGCTGAGGCGCTCGCACATGCTGCAGATGTTAACTCAGTCAATGAAGAGGAAGAAAGCAAGAGTGCATTAATACAGGCCGTCACAGGGGTGAGACTTCTTGTTGTGGCTTAACAATGACTTAAACTCACTGACTGTTGAATTTACTTGAAGTTTCTGTCATTGTCTGACGTTGTCCCTCTCTCTCTCTCTCTATCTCTCTCATAGGGCTCTCTAATAGCGTGTGAGTTCCTGTTGCAGAATGGGGCAGATGTCAATCAAAGGGATTCACGAGGACGGGGACCCCTCCATCACGCCACGTGTCTGGGTCACACGGGGTGAGAATCGCTGCAGTACTCCACACACTCTGTGGGGCTGTGTCCCAAGAACTTTGTCAACTGCCTGGCTAGACAGAGGGTCACTTTAAAGACTCCACAAATATACAAATCTGCATGCATTGTCATTTAACCCTTTACATTCTGTTTGTACCCTCAGGCAGGTGTGTTTGTTCCTGAAGCGAGGGGCCTCTCAGATGGAGGTCGATGAAGATGGACAGGATCCTCTAAGTATCGCCGTTCAGGCAGCCAATGCGGATATAGTCACATTGTTAGTGCCAGCATTTACTTGCCTTTTAGATTTTAGCGTCATTGAATGTGGAACTCGCTTTCTCATTCTCTCTCTCTCTCTCGCTCAGACTACGATTAGCCCGGATGAACGAGGAGATGCGGGAGTCAGACGGACCCTTTGGACAACCAGGTCAATACCCCAGCAGCAGTCCCACAGAGCAGCAGTACAGAAAGTGTATTCAGGAGTTTATCTGCCTCACCATTGATGAGTGCTAGGGGGGCGCTCTTGAGCAGTCAAAGACTGAGATATACATGCTAAGTGTGTAGCCCTATACAGAAATAGCTTTAGCAAGGATCAAGTGATATCTTCTCCCTCTCATGACAGTCACCTGACCAATTAGTTTACGCGTCGTGTTTGTATGTGGTTAGCACAAAAAAAGAAAGAGGCAGTTTACAGTATGTGAAAGTTAAAAGAGACGTTTTAAATATGTGTGCATCATGCAAACGTGACATTAGCCACATTGTAATAATGAATTTAAGGAATCGATGGATTAACAAAACAGATTCATCTCCCAGCACTATGTTAAAGCTGCAATCCGTAACTGTGTTTAAAATGACATTTTAGCTATTAATAAAGTACATGATAGATCAGTATTCCACATTTTGAAACAGTAAGTTTATAATAATGATTTAAAATTTCAGCTGTTGGGTCATATTTGTCAGTTTGGCTTCATTTGACCAACAAACTTACCAGCAATGTTATGTCTCAAACAGAGGTGGTGGAAGAGAGACGAAAGTTAAGGATTGCAGTTTTAAAGTTTAATTTCATATATGTTCGTCATTAGTAACAAAAAATAGGATTTTGTAGTGTTAATGAGTCATTGTGCAAAATATGAATGCACACTTTTCCTACCAACAGTATTCGTTATTTTTTTATGAACTGTTTGAACTGTTAATTGTTTTGTCACATTTTATTTATGTTCCGTCCTGAGGATTAGTGCAATGAAAACCAGAATACAGAAAATCTGTATTCGTGTACATTTTTCTTATTTTGTAACCTACATAAGGCATTTTCGTGTGACTAACTACACTTTTTTTCTGTCTTTTGCATCTAAAAACACTTTAAGGTAGGGTAGGAAAATTTCAGAGAGGCTAGCATTAGCTGCCTAGTTTTAAAAACATATGATCCCACCCTCTTAATGGACATCCTATCATTGCATTCGGACCAAATGCAATGATTGGACAAACATCGGTCCTACACCTTCTACAGAAGATATATGTATATAAATATATTTAGACCACCTTATTTAGGGATCACTATCCCTAAGAAACTATAAACGGCATAAAAAATGTTTCTGATAAATAAAAGGCCTACCCTGCCTTTAAAGACTCTTTAAAAACTCGAATCACTCCACTTATCAGACCCCTTTATTCACTATTGAAACGGGTGTTTTACGACCCCTTTAAACTTTGAGAGATGTCAGCTGTTCTAAATTATTTATAGAACCTACAGCAATTGTCTTGTTTTATATATATTTGTACTTGCATCGCAAAGCTTTCAAATGACTGTGATTTTTAAAGAAAAATACTTGTCTAGATGGGTCTCTGCAGTCTCTAGATGCAGTCAGTGCATGCATGCGCTTACTAGCATGCATTAACGGGACACATGCTTGTCTGCAGCTTGCATGGTTCCTTATTTAGCCACCTGACTTTGCCATTATGTTTAATGCATGACAACAGGTTGCATCTGATTCATATGTCCCATTTATTTGTCCACATGTATTTTAAATTATGCTAGGTATGACAGCTTGTTTAGCTAAGTTTAACTTGACGTTATAACCACATGCATTTGTGGGTCAGAAGTAGGAATTTTATGTGATTGATGCAAGATGGTCAGTACAGTGTTGATGTATGAAACAGATGTTTGCATTTAAAGTTACAAACATCTTACTGGCATTTCTATACAGTAAAATAATTGTTTTAAAGGAAATAGCTTAGAGGCTGGAAAATATACTTAATATTTTAAATTAGTTTTAAATAGTAATACGGTTGAGTTAAATTAAATTTGTAATATTTGAACATAGAGACAAAGTGTAGATTGTTACATCATCACAAATGATCAATTGCGTAATACTCTTTGAAGGACCCATTCAGTCATTGTGCTTTGTGTTTACAACAGAAGGTTCATTTTAAATCTCCTTCATGAAGATGAAGTGTGTGTTTTTTGCATGGAGTGTAAAACTGCAAAGACACAATATTTCCATTTTCTATTGGTTGACATTGGTAGATCCGACCCCAAATTTACACCATTGGTTGAGCCAATGCTGACATCAGGTTGGTCAGGATGCTCAAACAAACAGAACAATACTTCTAATGGGACCACTGAGCCCTAGTGTTGCACTTTTGGGGAAAATCATTACCTTCTAATATATCCATCATAAGTAAAATACACAGAAAAAATACACACTTCATCTTTAAACAATGTGCTGTGGATAAGCTTTGACTTCAACTGTTTTCGGTGGCTTTCTCTCTCTCTGTTTGGTTCAGCTGTGATTCTTTCATTCTAACCTTGAACTTGTTTAACACTCGTTCAATTCCTTCTCTTGCAGCATTGGGTACAATCTCTTTTTACACTGTTAGACGATGTTCTGTGTTTGGAGACATTCCTGTATCGTTTGTACATTTGTTTGTTATTGTTTGTATGACGGAAATCTTTGAAAAGGAACTTCTTGTCTTTTGAAACACTGGCAAACAATAAAACAAGCAAAGTCTTGGTTTAAAAAAGCTCATAATTCTGCTTTGCTTTTTCTATCTTACGACACTCTCTGCATCGGTCTGAAACTCCCTCTGAACAGCTGTGTTTGGTTAAACACTTAAGTGTGTTTGTTTTATCTGTGGGAATCCGGGTGATGCAGCCATCAATCAAACCCATTTGGGTGGATGTTTTTGAGAGGATATGGTTTCAGTGTTGTTATTGTAATAATTTGTATTGTGATGATAATATTGTCTGACTAGGTATCATTCATCTTTTAGAACCCAGTATACCAGCAAGTCCTGGGAGGTTAAAGCGCAAAAATTTACGCGTGAGTTACATTCACATTGTTTATTACTGGGAGTGGTTCTCACTGGTGGTACTTCACGGGTCTCCTGCCTCATTTTAAGGGTTCTGTCCTTATTCTGTGCTAATAGTTAAAGAAAAACTGCATTAGTATATCTTGAGAAAGCAGCTTATCAACATGATCTTTGAATTCTTGGTCTTAGAGCAGCAGTTTTTTCTCAGGTTTCTCCTTTTCAAAATCACACATTACATTTATTTGACTATTATGAATATACTGGAAAAATAACACAAAGGTCTTTACAGTATCTGGACACTTAAGCCTCATTGTGCATATGTTTTGCATTTGGCAGATGCTTTATCCAAAGCGACTTACAGTGCATTCAAAGTATAAGTTTGCATGTTCCTGAGAATCAAACCAATGACCTTTGTGTTGCTAGCGTCATATGTATTAAAAAGTCTGGACATACCTGCAATACGAAACAAATATCAAGTGGCATCTGCAAACAAATAATGGCGGATCTTCTCTAATAACTTAATTTTTCTGGCCACTTTATTTTTCCCAGCTTTCTGTTAACAAAGCTTCAGTTTTTAGTGGATGTATGATGTCATTTCCAGAGTTTACACTTACAGCTCATCACATTAACTAAACACATATTCCACTATTTTTGTAATCATCTGAGTGGTATAACCACATGAGGTAAGCAGTTATGTCACCACCTGATGTCTCTTGCTGCTGCCCACTGGCTTGTAATTTCTTTTTCAACTTATCTTTTGCAAAAGCTAAATAATCATATATGTGTCCAGCCTGCAGCAATGGAATGAAATCTGGGCAGAGACATAACTGATTTCCTCAAGTAACTGGTGCCAAATATAATATTCATTGTCAGGAAGTCTTTGAGATCTACATTAACTTGTTTGTTTCTGTAGAGTTCACCACGTGTGCTCGCAACTTTTGGGAGTTTTCGTACATGGCTTCACACACCTCAGAAACAATAAGCGCCTGGACCATCATGATTTATGAAGACCGACGTCTGTTATAATAGGACATTAAAGGCTTTACTTATCCTAAAGAATAATATATGAAACAAAAGAAAAGACATATCAATAGTGTCATTTTGTTTTAGATTTAGTCCTCTCCAAAAATGCTGGTTATATTTATATAATTTAGTTTTTATCTATTTTAAACCTATTTTATTTCCTATTTTCCAGTATTGGCATGATTCCCATAATCATATATGTTAAGAAGGGGTGTATTTATTCAGGATTCCTGTCAGAAATGCAAGGTTTCCAATTGTTATGTGATTTTATGTGCAATAAAATATCTAATTCACTTCTTATTCATTTGTAATATATCAGTCTAATAAACACAAGATGGGCAAGAACGTCAATTTGAAAAGAAACTTTCTTAAATTGGTTTACTTTGTAAATTCCCAGTGGAAAAACAAGCCATGTCCTAATTCTTTCTGTTTCGGTTTAAATTACGTCAGAACACTCAAGTTGTTTAACACAGATTTTAACAAATCTTTAATGCATTATTTAATATCATTTTCCATTAGTATTTAAGTTACATTTGCTCTGCAAAAGCCGTATCTTCTGTTTTAAAATCGTTACAGACCCTTAATGTCACATTTTGATTTTATGACACGTACAGTAATATTATGACATGTTTCCGGATGTCTTTGCATAAACCAGGGTTCACACATTAAAAAGCTGAAGACAAAAAAATGAGAAAAAACAAGGAAAGGGTATTTTTTCAGATTTTAATTACAGATTACATTTAGGACACGTTTTAAAAATGATATGCACAAACAAATATTCTTTTAAAATTGCATTATGATTAAATGGAGACTTTTGTATGTGACACGATTGTTTATTCCAATGCAGAAGTATTTAATCAACATTTGTCCTTACAGTACGAGTTTTCCATAGTTACGGAATGAACGCTTACGTCAGAACCACCCTAAACGTCACTAACGCGTTTCCAATAGCAACGGTGCGGTATTTTCCCATCTACAGCTGCGCGATTGCTGATCTCGGTTCGCGTTACAGAACGTGTGCGCATGCGCAGTCGTGAACCCGTGGACAGGAAGCTCGGCTGAAGCAGCTGATAAGCAGGCTTTGGATGCTCCGGGGGCGCTCCAGCCTTCTCCAGCCTGTATTTTAATCTGCTCCTTTTATTACAGGGACGAAATACTCGATTATATAAGCAGCGTGTCCGGTCACATTGTACGGTGACTGATGGAGCTGTATTTTTGTCCCGAGCGGTGTATGTTATCGAGTAAGTTGTAGGGCCGGTTCCTTGTGTCGGAGCAGCTCCGTAACAATGAAGGCCTAGAGTCCAGATCTGAGGGATTTAAAGCTCTCCTCTGCTCCTGCACACCGGGATCAACACACTCAGGTATTTATATCACCGCTTTATGCATCGTTGTTATGTATTTCTACAATGTATGCTGAATGGAGTGTTTTATTAGACATAATCGGAATATAATGTGTTTTCATAGAAGGGGGGTTGGGTTTGTTAAAGTCTAGTTGCTTTTTGCACGACTATTGCATACATTTGTTGAATATTTTCCAGTTATCTTAAATGTTATGGTGCACTATTTGTTAAATAGCTACAATGATCGGTTGCCAAACAGTCACAGCCGACAGATCTTACAAAGTAACAAAATAATGACGTCTGTAGTTTTGTAGCACATCCGCAGCAGAAATCGATATCGTGCACCCATGTCTTAAGAAACAAAACGCAATATTTGCCTTTATTTTCTTAGAT